>JAWWNH010000157.1:0-124908 GCA_034641385.1 Darevskia mixta | reverse complement strand
TTAAGGGTACTTTGATGCGAAAGAAAGAAAGAAAGAAAGAAAGAAAGAAAGAAAGAAAGCAGAAAAGACAATCCCATATGTGTGTTCTTGTCCAGGTGCAGAAAGCGATCTTGTATGAATTGTGCTTGCATTTGCAAAAACCTTCCAATGTCAGCCTATGAAAAAACTAGGAAAGCAAGAGATAGCAATGTGTGCCAGAGAAGAAAGAAGAGAAAGAGACAGTGAGGAAGGCATCTAGGCCTTACTGTGCCACACTAGATCATGCTTCAAGTACTATCTCCATGGAATGTAGTTGTGGGGTAGATGGATAAACAGCACACACCAGTCAGAAGACATTATCATATGCTTTGTTGATTGAGAAGAGGATGTTACGTGTACGGAATTCATCAACCACAATCTTATTTTACAGTTTTATTCCACTTTCACTTAGTAGATGCATTTGCATTTAATCACTTTTATAGTCACTTTGTGGGGTGTACAATCATGGTAGAAGACATACAAAAATATTTGTAACAATGCACGCGGTAAGCGTGCTGTACAAAAATACTTCACGTTAGATGCTCCTTATACAAACTGTACCTTTAACTTGAAATATTCACCAAGGATTTCCCTTAATGTTTGGTTTAGAAGGAATCAGATTCCGATCAGCTGCATACAGCCCAAAGCAGATATAATAAACACACAGTTCATAGTGATAAAAACTTGTATGCTAGATGCTTAATGCAAAAGCCATTTCAAGTTAGGGTTGTAACATTCCCCCCCCCCCCCTTGCTGAAAGTGGATTTCTGCTTTTTAAAAGCTGCCTCCTGGCTAGAATTTAAAGAAAGCTTTCCCAGGCATGAGTTGTTATGAGGAAAGTTGTGCCTGCTGAATCTCTGACTGACATGCAGATGTTAAAAGACCCAGAGCCCCTCAAGAAAAGAAAGAGGCGAATGCAGGCACTGTAACAGATATATAGCAAAAGCACAGGCATGAGCAGTATGTTGAATCAAGTAGATGGACAGTTTTCATGAGCAGCTTTATACTGGACTATGTGGCAATACTTATTCTTAACCCACAAAGGTAGCTCAAATGTAACAAAGACAAGCTTTCCATATTTTTTAATACAGCTAGATTGATTGAAGGCACAGTGGGGACATTGTCATAGAAATGTTATAGCCAATTACTGCCAGCTTAAAGAGTAATGCTACCACTTATTACTGGGGCTGCAATGTTTTGTCAATCAGATTACTCCATCTGAAACATTTTAATAAATTTAAAAGATGGCTCTATTAAACTTGCAGATCTTTGCAATTATTTTTTAATACAAGCATTTATTTAAAAAAGAACACAGGCAGCACTCCCAGGCTGCGGAGTGAAGGCACATGAGGCCACCACCTGGTTGAAGCCAAGTTTAGGTCTGGGTCTGGCTGGTGCCTGGAGAGGTAACTGCCTGGAAACCACATGGACTCTACTTTGCCTTGGGTTCCATAAGAAGAGAAAGGTGGGAAATAAATGAATCATCAAAGAGAGATCACATCTTCACTGTCACACAGAGGAGAATGCCTCTTCTAAGATGGCAGAAACAACAAGAAATTCAACCTGCTGCGGTACCTATTTATCTACTTGCACTTTGATGTGCTTTCGAACTCCTAGGTGGGCAGGAGCAGGGACCGAGCAACAGGAGCTCATCCCGTCACGGGGATTCGAACCACCGACCTTCTGATCGGCAAGCCCTAGGCTCTCTGTGGTTTAGACCACAGTGCCACCCGCGTCCTAATGACAGAGTAGTGCCATGGAAATGAACATACTCCTGGGCACATTGCAATAGTCAAAATTAACAGGACCATTCAGAAGCAAATGTCTTACTTATTGCTGGCTCTGAGACCTGCATGCATTTTTACAGGATGCCCAGGATAAAGCATGAAGTACTAACTTTTAACAATCCTATAGGAAAGGCCCTGTATCAATTAGTTCCATCATCTCCATCTTAACGACCATAGGACAAGTCTGTTCCAACTCCTCAAGTACAGTGTTGCGAATCAATCAAAGAGGTGGGTTATTTTGTCCATTATTATCCTGTTTAGGCCATGTTTTCAAGCACCGACCATTGATACTTTTGTAGTTCACCGACATGTATGGGTCGTAGGGTATTTTTTAGTGTAACTTCATTATAGCTCCCATGTGATCAGGGCCATCACACTTGTGTGAATAGAATTTCAGAGATTTCTTGGATACTTAGTTCTTTTTCACCGTTTGTATATTTGTTTGTTGGATCTTGATAAGCAGGTGCAAAAGTTCAAAGAGCGCACTCGGTAAAGCAGAGAAGCCTTGATAGCCCAGAATCAACTGAAGTTATCAGTTCTACAAACCCCAATGTGTAGATACAAAAGAAGGTTGATTTTAACACCCTGTATCATTATAGTTGGGAAAATTAGTTATTATGGTACATTACTGAAGTGTAACAGTCTAGTCACTTATGCTGCAGTCTTGTACATATTTAAAATTACCATAATTTTTTCTCATTTTGTCTTAGAAATTGGACATGAAGAAGTAGCCCATGATTCCCACCAGTACTGCAGCGGTAATTAAATCTCTTGATTTTCAGTATTCTTGAGCGATGCATTTTGCAATTGTGTTCAGCTGGATATTTGAAGTCCCTTCATATATGGTACCTGAAACAAACCACCAGGGTGGGGGAATAAATGAAGCAATAATATAAACAGTGATAAACAGTGATTTAAGCATGTTATGGTAAACATTAGACAGGAGGCAACGGTATGTAATAGAGGCAGTCTGAAAAAGATCTGATAATGCAGCCTCAAGTTCTACAGCTGGAGTATTCTTTGTTGTGATCAGTGCAGTATGTTAAACAATTTAGTAGAAACTTTGAATGTGGCATGGTTTTATTACAAAGGAAGATGCAAGCGCAAGCTCACAGAAGTTATTGGATTGGCTCCAGCGGTGACCGTGTGCTTGTGGAGCAGACTTCCATTTGCAGAACAGGACTTTCCCTTCCTCTCCCCTTTTTCTGCAGCCACCCACACAACTGCTCTGAGGGACTGGGGGTCCCTCCAATGCAGATTTGGGAGGCAGGAAGGAGGAATAAGAAGCTCTGTTGTGCAAGCAGAAGTCTACTCACAAATGTTCGATTCCACCCTATAACTTGTACAGTATGTGTAAAGTAGGTAGCGCTTTCATATCCTCTTGAACCTATTTTAATGGAGACAGTCCATTATGGCAGGCTGCAGATCAGTGACTGACGAGACTGTGATAGCCACACAGATTTGTACAGCCTAACATAGATAGGGCTGGTCATCATTTTGCTGAAGAAGGCACAATGCATTTCCTAACAGAAATTAGTCCCTATATCTTCCACATCCAGAGGCATGGGGCCTGCTTTTCAGTCATGCAATTCTGAGCAGCTAAGGATTGGAAGTGAATAATATAGCCGCATAGTGGGGCAGTTAGCATGGATTTGCCTACAAAGCTGTATGCAAAGAGACTACCAGATCTACATTCTGGGTAATGAACAAACTAAGGTATCTAATCAGTTTGCCTGTAGGTAGCTGGGACAGTGAAGAGGGTCAGGAACCTGGTGTGGCTGAGATTGTAGATCAAAACTTGACAATCAGACTTCCAGATTCTTATAGACCTGCCACTCAATATCCATATCAGGAGATGGAGAATGGCAAATGTGCTTCGTTGATAACTTTCTGATCATTAAAACTCAAACTGGATAAAAATGCTACGTTTTCATTTTCATATATAAGAAACTACTACTTACCAATCTTGCAATCCCTGTAATATTTTTCAATAGGATAATCTTTTGTGAAGCCAACACCACCCATCCATTCAATACATTTACTTGTTGTTAGAGTAGCAACCTGCAAAAAACACATGAAGCATGCTGTGACTTTTGCTCAATTCAAATCAATACTATCCTGACCGTGAGAATACAGACATCAGGTTGGTGCCTTCACTGTACTCTGTTTGTCAAGCCTATCCAGACATGTAGAATGTTTTAATCCGGTATTTGGTTTACAGCTGATTTTAATCATGTTTAAAATGCTGTTTTTAATGGGCGATTTTCTTGTTTCATTCTTTTTGTAAGCCACTTTGAGGTTGCATTATAATCACGAGCTATATATATATCTTGTTCTAAATTGTGTATATGATTGTTTTATATAGGCAAATGCTTTAATTGTATTTATAGGCAATTGTTCCATATATGTTTTACTGCAAATTGCTTCAGGATGTCGCATGATAAGCTATCTGTAATAATATAAAGCCGCAGTTCAATTATGTTTCATTTAAAAAGAAAAGGCAAAAAAAGAACCTCAAATACAGCTTACCTCTGCTGCATAATACTTGGCCATGCTTGACTCTTTTATGAATGGCCTTCCGCTTTCTGCAAGTCGAGCTGCATTGTAGGTTAACAATCTTGCAGCTTCTAGCTGTACAGCCACTTGCGCAATCTGATGTTGCATTCCCTTGAAAGAAACAAGTTCCATGTAAAACTAAACTTGCAAGAGAAAATCATCCTCCCTTCCCCAGCTGCAAAATATAATGCTCAGTTCCTGATCCTATAAGTGACCAATATAGCAATTATTTGCTTGTTTACTCAAGTGTAAATAGAACCGTATTAATTTCCAGGTAAGGAATGAAGTCTAAAGTGCCAAAAGACCAAGCCAAAAACAACCAAAAAAGCAAGGGGAGATCATCACTATAATTATCGTTTTAGAAACACATCCTATGGCAACTACAGTGAAATATAATAATGCAAATATTACAGTAGTTAACCAAATTGTAGCTTGAGTGACAAATTACAAATGAACTTTTAAACAATTCTACCATGATGCAAGAAATAACTACATCATGGTAGAATTGTGTAAAAATTCGTAGCTGAAGGAGTTCTCACTCAAGTTATAGAAAGTTCTGCCACACAGATAGTCAGAAAGGTATTACTACTTAAAAGGTTTTCTTCATATTTACTGGTACTACTGACAGGTAATCCTTCAAACAAAATGTGGCAGTGGTTAAGAAGTTATAATACTGTGGCCTACAAGATATCAGCTGTGATAAGCATTTCTTTTTTCTTTTTGTTTTTAGACCCATTTTACAGAATGCACTCATCGCTACCTGAAAATCAAATGTGCTTTTTCCAAATTGGAACCTCTCCTTTGTATATGGGATGGTGTGGTCAAAACATCCTTGTGCTAATCCCAACATCTGTGAATGAACAACAACGAAAAGCAAATGTTACTAACATGGTTGGTAAAGTGTCACAGTCCTCCTCTTTAAAAGGGCAAGAAAAGCTTTGTGACAATTGCCAGGAGTGAGTTTGGTTGTTAGGATTGAACAGGAGTGGAGATTTTGTATTCCAGAAAGACTAAAAAAACCCCAGCAAACCTAGTTATATGCAGAATTCAAAAGGCAGTAAAAGAAGCTAGAAGTCGGGTATTTCTAAGAGCATCTCACCGTCACTTTCATTTTACTAATTTAATTTTCAATGCCCCATCACACAGCATAATAATACCTAGTCAGTTGCCAGCAGTCCATTTCACTGCTTAATATGGAAAGTGATAATCTAACAACATTAATGTATAATGCCTTGATAAGGTTACTTACTTATTAATACTGTTCTCCTAAACTTAATAGCTCAGGGTTTTTTTTTTCATAATATGCTGATTAAATTCTAAATTAAAACCAGGTTTTTTTATGGGGGGAGAGGAAGGGAATCTGGGTTTTTGCTCATGACATCTCTCTTTACTTCAAGATGTTGGAACAAAGTACAGTGGAACCCCGGGTTACGCAAGCGATCCGTTCCAGGTCGCGGTGCGTAACATGGGCGTGCGTAACACGAACGCACCAAAAAAAAGAGAAAAAACCCGGATGTTTGTGGGTTTTTGCACTTCTGCACATGCGCTTCTGCATAAAACGTTTCTGCGTACCCGCACGCTCCGGGAGGACTTCCGGGTCGCCGTGGTGCGTATCCCGAACGTACGCATCCTGCAGCGTACGTAACACGGGGTTCCACTGTATTTAGTTAAGATACTCTTGGTGTGAGTGGTGCAGGGGAGCTTCTAAGGAGGAGACTGAAACCTAGTCACTGTGACTAAAATTCAAAGAACTATGCAACTACATCCATGTGCCCAAGGACACATGGAAGAGCAGCCCTCATTACAAAGCATTTCTGAAACCAAGGGGCTATTCAAAAGCAGCTTGCGGTATCACATGGGAACCTCTTGTTCAAAGGAAAAAAGGCAAAAACATCCCAATGGGCAGGCCCAATAATTGTTGGTTCCGAGCCTATGTGCTTAAAGAACGTTAAGCCATGATGAGGTGCACTTTATTTCTCCAAGAGAAAGGAAGGACTAGGAGCGTGTAAGTAAGGAATTATGCAACCCAGCAGCCAGCTCCTAATCTCTTTAACTACAGTTGTGGAAGACTCTTTAGCCACATTCAGGCCCCTCACATGATTACAGCTGGGTGAAGGGGAAGCGTGTGGCCCCATGTTCTCTGCCACGTTCTGAAGGGCCCAGCCCTGCTGCAAATCATATAATGGGGGGAGGGAGTCATAGGTTTTAAGTACAGTGGTACCTCGAGTTACAAACGCCTCAGGTTACAAACGCTTCAGGTTACAAACTCCGCTAACCTGGAAGAGTTACCTTGAGTTGAGAACTTTGCCCCATGGTGAGAACGGAAATCGTGTGCCGGCGGTGCAGAGGCAGCAAGAGGCCCCATTAGCGAAAGTACGCCTCTAGTTAAGAACAGTTTCAGGTTAAGGACGGCCCTCTGGAACGAATTAAGTTCGTAACTAGAGGTAACACTGTATACACACCTACAGCCACAGTGTCTGGCCAGTGGTGGCTCTCCTGATTCAGGTAATTGTAACTTGATGGCACTTAAAAGCGCTTTTGTTTACAATCCTGCAATATCCTTTTTGCAATCAGGACTGGTGGGGGGCAGTCAAAACTGTATACACTCTGTGTTATGTCTGCACTGGACCTAAGTAATTATAGTGATACTTACCTGTGCAGCTATTCCTATTCTTCCTGTATTGAGCATTCCAATGGCATACTTATAGCCCTGCCCAACCTGCCCGAGCACATTGGTCACAGGAACCTGAGGAATTAAGGAAAATCAGTTAATTGCTAATAGCCCTTTACTTCCATCACATTTATTTATTTAATAATAATAATAATAATAATAATAATAATAATAATAATAATAATTTTTTATTTATACCCTGCCCTTCCCAGCCAAGACCAGGCTCAGAGTGGCTAACACCAATAAAATCAGAACAAAACATACAAAACAATCAATTAAAATGCAGGTTAAAATATGATTTAAAGTTTAAAATGCAGCCTCATTTTTAAGTAGCCCACCAATCAAACCATAAAGGAATGAAACATCAGGGTTAAACTGAAACCAACCCAAAGGCCAGGCGGAACAGCTCCGTCTTGCAGGCCCTGCGGAAAGATGCCAAATCCCGCAGGGCCCTGGTCTCTTGTGACAGACCATTCCACCAAGTCGGGACCAGTACTGAGAAGGCCCTGGGCCTAGTTGAGGCCAGCCTAGCATCCTTGTGGCTCGGGACCTCCAAAATGTTATTATTTGAGGACCTTAAGGTCCTACACGGGGCATACCAGGAGAGGCGGTCCCTTAGGTACGAGGGTCCTAGGCCGCATAGGGCTTTAAAGGTCCAAACCAGCACCTTAAACCTAACCCTGTACTCCACCGGGAGCCAGTGCAGCTGGTAGAGCACTGGATGAATGTGATCCCTCGGCAAAGGGAACCCTTCTGGCGGTTCCCTCACTGCGAGAAGCAAAGCTACAGGGAACCAGGCAGAAGGCCTTCTCGGTAGTGGCGCCCACCCTGTGGAACGCCCTCCCAGCAGAGGTTAAAGGGATCAACAGCTATCCTACATACAGAAAATACCTGAAGGCAGCCCTGTTTAGGGAAGTTTTTAATTTGTGATTTTGATGTATTTTAATATTTGTTGGAAGCCGCCCAGAGTGGCTGGGGGGACCCGGCCAGATGGGCGGGGTACAAATAAAAAATTATTATTATTATTATTATTATAAAGACCCCGTAAGGAGCCTCGCCACGGCATTTAAAAAATATTTAAAAAATATAGACCACCTTTCAAACATAAATGCTTCCCAAAGCGGTTTACAAAAACACACACAAACAAAGCAACAAACCACAATGTGACTTCAAAACCAGCAACCTCACCACGCTGCTTCCATACAACTGCAGAGCCAAAGGTGTATTTTACATTCGGTTACGAGGAACATAAAAAAGCAAACGACTGTATAGCTTTTGGTTGACAAAAGTATTGTAAATTTGGATCAATCATCAATCAACACATTGCGTTCGTGTGTGATTCAAATCTAAATTTGCTATATTTCTAAAAGTTATTTTTTTAAGCCAACCTCCTGCAAGTAATGCACCATTCATCTTCCAAACTCATGCTTATTTATGCAACTGTATCCCACTGAGCTGCTCATACTGAGCTATGGTATTGCAATGACTTAGCCAAATTCCACAGCCTTAAAAGGACTACTGCACCTTCACATTTTCGAATGTTACAGGACATGTAGATGTGGCTCTGATTCCCAGTTTATCCTCCTTCTTTCCTACGTGTAGGCCCTCTGTATTACGGTCTACTATGAAACAGGTAATTCCTCTATAGCCCTAGGAAGGAAAGACATACAGAAAATTAACTGTGCTGATAATAAGGATGGGGTGGGAATTCGATTCAGTTCACATTTAAAGGCAGTTCTAAAGGCAATTCACACATTCTGAAAATGCAGCAATCCTTTGAAATCTGCACTTCTCTGATTTTTGCAGGGCAGTTTTCCAACCAAGTAATGTAAAGTTAAGATTGCATGAAAATGCATATACACAGAACACAAAACTCATTATATTAGGCAGCGTTCCATACAAAAAAGGGTGTGATGCAATAAAATGCTAACAAATGTTTGTGAGTACCTTTAAAAAAGAATTAGGAAACTTATGCAGAACTGTGGAGAACCCAACTTAATATTGGAAAAACGAGAAGCTGCGAGAAACCAGAATTCACCCATCCTAGCTTGGGGTTGGATTCCTGCCAAGGCTGACCAGTCTTTCCTTTTCAATATGCCGTTTAAGTGAAGATCTTGATCCCAATCTGTGTCTGTATTAGATCTGAAATTATTTCTATTTACAGATTTAGTTTTATACATGGATTTGTTTTTATTGTCAACGCTTTTAACTGTGAAACTGACTGCAGTGGTACCTTGATTATCGAACATAATCCGTTCCGGGAGTCCGTTCGACTCTCGAAACCGTTCAAAAAACAAGGCGCAGCTTCTGATTGGCTGCAGGAGCTTCCTGCACTCATTCAGCAACCGGAAAACATTCGCAAACAGGAACATTTACTTCTGGGTTTGCGGCGTTCGGGAGCCGATTTGCTTGGGAGCCAAGCTGTTCGAGTACCAAGGTACCACTGTATATAAATAAATGTTCTGGATTGCTGGTTGTGCAATACAGTGCCTAATCATGAACAGTGCAAAACTGTACAACAGCTGTGTAATCACCTTTCTTTGTCTGACTGCATCCTTTACTGCCCCATCTTATCCCTGGTCTGCCATTTGTTCCTCTGCGGTTTGTGGAAGCCAATGTGCCCGCCAGCTGAAAGAACCTGCACCTGGAAATGCCCTGAAGCGCCATTTCTGCAATGCACCCATTCTAATGCCTCTGAATTCCATGTTGCTCTCAACTTACAGCTTTTTATTTTAGTTCATGTGTGTATGCTGCTGTTCCTCTCCCCACCCCCCCAAAAATGAAAATCAAGGTAGCTAATAATATACCAAAATGAATAAAATTCCTAAGAGTATGAATGTTTCAATAAGTAAGTTGCTAACAATTAATGGAACAATCTGTCACAGCAACCCCTAAGCAGGCGCACAGATAAAGTAGCAACCATGCAAGATACCAAGAGCTTGAGCACTAATCTTCTTAGCACTCAAGCTGTAATTATTTTTAAAACTCAAGACACGTAACTGCATGCTATGTATAAAGCATACAGTGGACCCTCTGGATACGAATGTAATTCGTTCCAGGGGTCCGTACGTAGCCCGAAAAATCTGCAAGTAGGGGCGCCGCTTCTGCGCTTCCGGGTTTGCCGCGCTCGCAACCCAAAACTTACCGTTATCTGAGGGTAACGTAACCAGAGAGTCCACTGTAATGTGTGAATTGTCCTTTGTCACTCACTAGTAAAAGGTAAAAAGGTAAAGGACCCCTGAGCGGTTAAGTCCAGTCAAATGCGACTATGGGGTTGCGGCGCTCATCTTGCTTTCAGGCCGAGGGAGCCGGCGTTTGTCCACAGACAGCTTTCCGGGTCATGTGGCCAGCATGACTAAACCGATTCTGGCACAACGGAACACCGTGACGGAAACCAGAGCACACGGAAACGCCATTTACATTCCCATTGCAGTGGTACCTATTTATCTACTTTCACTGGTGCGCTTTCGAACTCCTAGGTTGGCAGGGCAACGGGAGCTCACCCTGTCATGGGGATTCGAACCACTGACCTTCTGATCAGCAAGTCCAAGAGGCTCAGTGGTTTAGACCACAGCGCCACCTGCACCTTTAACTTTTTACTCACTAGTATGGATACTCCAGACAGGGATTCTCAGATGCATAAAGGATAAGAAAAACACCAGGGCAGGCAGCAGGGATTGGGATTGGGAGGCAAAGAGAGAGAAAGAGAGATCAAGTTTCCTAACTCTGCTCTTCTGCTGCTTTTAACAGCAGAAGAAATTCCATAAATTGAGGATACAGGAAGAAAAACGAAGACTGCCAGTATAAGCAAGGTACAAGTCTAGTTTATACCTTGTAATTAATCTTGATGCAGTGCCTTAGTAAAATCAAGCAATAACTGTTTTAGCTACTTACTGCGGAAGGGTTGGCATTTGCCATCACCAAAAACACTCCTGCATGCTCAGCAAAGCTAATCCACATCTTTGACCCATTGATGATATAGTAGTCCCCCTTCTTTTCAGCACGGGTCTTCAAGGAAAATGCATCACTGCCAGAACCAGGCTCTGAAAGGCAGAAGCTGCCCATCTATCATTTTAAAATCAAAAGTCAAGTCACTAGATATATTCACTCTGCAAACATTTTGAGAACATGGGTACAGCAAAGTAATCAAGTAAGAAAGGATTATTTTTCAACCGGTGGCATATTTAATCCACAAGACAAGTAAATCTAAGTATTTACACAATATAGTCTCTCTAACATTTTCGCACCACTCCAATTAAAAAAACACCCAACCCTTTCTTGGATGGCACTGGTTGGAAAACAAAGAAGGGCTGTTACTACTTATTGTTTCAGTCAGAGCAAACAGGTTCCTAGAATTCCACATTCTCATTCATCCTGAACAAAGTCACACGTCTACCGTTGTACAGCAGTGCTATGGAGGAAAGGGGGAAGAGCTGCTGCAATAACAGTGACACTGCTATGCTGTGCATTGGCAGTGAGAAATATACAAAAAGCTCTGCCACAGGCCAATTTAGTGGCCTCTTTAAGGGTGATGAAAATAAACAGTTTAACTCCAAAAATTCTGAATGATTTGGCTGTAAACATCTCTTTTACCCAAAGACTCACAGGAGTCAATAAGACACAAATATGCCTAAATTGGTTTAGTATAACTAGGGCTAGGCTGTTGGTGGAGAGCCAGTGTGGTGTAGTGGTTAAGAGTGGTAGACTCGTAATCTGGTGAACCGGGTTCGCGTCTCTGCTCCTCCGCATGCAGCTGCTGGGTGACCTTGGGCTAGTCACACTTCTTTGAAGTCTCTCAGCCCCACTCACCTCACAGAGTGTTTGTTGTGGGGGAGGAAGGGAAAGGAGAATGTTAGCCGCTTTGAGACTCCTTCGGGTAGTGATAAAGCGGGATATCAAATCCAAACTCTTCTTCTTCTTAGGCTGCAGTCCTATGCACTTACTTGAGAGTAAGCTTCAATAAATTGGTGGAACTTACTACTAAATACCGTAAATCTACATAGGTTTCTGCAGTTTGTTCCTTAAGGTGGAAATTCTGCAAATGCAAATTTAACTTATGTGCCAATATACTTCACCTACCATGTCTTTTGCCAGTCTAGGCAAATAGGTTTGCTTTTGTTCTTCTGTGCCATACGTCGTAAACAATTTATTGGTTAAGGTATTCTGGAGTTCACACATAAGTGATACAGATGGATCAACCTTGGCCAACTCCTCAATCACCAGAATAGTGGAAAAAAAAGAAAATCCAGTTCCTCCATATTTGGGATCAAGATCAATACCCATCAACTGAAAAAGAAAGAACAAGCTATTGTTAGGAGTGGGTGGAGAAACCTTATGAATTCTGACTTCTACTCAACTTCCATAATCTTTGCTAGAAAAAAGAGCTATTGGGTGGTACAGTGGACACTCGGGTTGCGAACGTGATTCGTGTGGGAGGCACGTTCGCAACCCGCAGCGTTCGCAACCCGCAGCGCCACTTCTGCGCACACATGGGTAGCGATTTGGCGGTTCTGTGCATGCGCGAAGCATGATTTAGCGCTTCTGCACATGCACGAGCACCGAAACCCAGAAGTAACCCGTTCCGCTACTTCCGGGTTCGGCGCGAGCACAACCTGAAAAAACATAACCTGCAGCGTTCGCAACATGAGGTATGACCGTATTCTACTAAGTTTCACCCAGAGAAGGCCCAATGAATTTTAACGAACATGACTCATTTCAATTAGTTTCAATGGGTCTACTCTGAGTAAAATTTAGTTGAAGACCACTCATTGATTCCGAAAGGAATTTTCATGTGTACCCTCCTATAATCACAGCCTCCCACTGAACTCTAAGGAAATGTTCACAAGATTTGGCTATCAGCATGCTCAAGTTTGAGATCCAATACTGTGATCCTACAGATTTGTTTGTGCTGTTGTACTCCTGAAACAGCAAATTTTGGAATCAGAGTGGCATAATACTAAAACATTATTGTTACTTGTGCATCTTATTTAACTAAAGAGTAATCAAAATGTGCAATCCTAGCCATGTTCACTCAGATGCAACTCCTTTTGAATTCACTTGGGCTTGCTCCCATGTAAGTGGGGTCAGAATGTAACCTTAGTCACCAAATGTTTCCCCCTGAAATCTACCTCCAATGAAACAACTGCATAAATTTTCTATCTAAGAAGAAAAGCTACAAATATTTACAGAAAAACAGAATGAAAGCTAGCAGTCAGCCCTGTGACCATTTTTCAATTATATCATTCATCCTTTTGCTTATAATGTTATAAATGTATATGTACAGTACTCAGTGTGCAAAGGGAAGAAGCTACATACTGCAGTAAAAACACCAAAATATGTACAAACCCCTTGTTCAAATAGGCCTTGTACAAGAGAATCGTCCATTTTTGCATCAGCATCCATTCTCTGTACTAATGGTAGAACTCGCTCATGAGCAAACTTTTTCACTATAAGGAAGAAAAGATATAAAGAATCTCATTGTTAGCCTTAAGTTGCAGTGAAGCCAGAAATTTAACAGATATAAAATTCACAAATGTAGTTAAGATAGCACTAGTGGCTACAGTTAAATTTAGGTCTTTTGATTGAAGTTTACCATAGTATAGTGTGGGAAAGGTAACAGTATTTATCCCCTCTGCCTAGAATGTAACAGAGAATTGTGTACATAGACTTAAACCGACATTTAATTCTTCAAAACATCAATTTTTGAAAATGAGCTAACAATTTATGGGGTGGGGGTGAATTTCTTGCTTACAGAAGTGATTCGTTCTCTTCAGTGCATTATTATAAATCACATGCCATGTAGAAAATAATTGATTTAGTCATGGCAGACTTTGCCCATAGAGATTGAATTCAAATACATTACCCATTTCTTTGATCATGATCTCCTCTTCTGTAAATGTCTGAAGTGGAGCACAAGTTACTCCCTCACTGGTTAGGTTTGGTAAAGCCTCACATTTGGAAGATTTAAAGAAACTGGGTTGCCTCATGCAAAAGTTTATGCATGGAGACGTATTCCATCTCAGCTGTGGACAAAACATATTTTAAGAAGGAGAGAACAATACCACGAGAGAAAATAATCTTAACCTGAAACTACAAATAAGATATCGCCATGAAATCTCAGGGAGCATGGGCAGACTCAGACCAAAGTGACTAATGAGCACATCATCACTAGACTTGGGTTGTGAGCAAGGATGGATATTATAATTTGGGATACTGGGAAAATAAACTATGCTCCCAAGTGAACACAAGTGTCCTACAAGATACTTCAGAATATAAGCAGGATGAAAGTCAGCCCTATATCAGGAATAGTTCCCTCTGGAAGTTGTGGGTTCCAATTCCCATCAGCCCCAACTAGCAAAGCCACGGTCTGGGGTGAAGGCAATGTGCAATAAAGTATCTGGACTGCACCATGTTGGCTACCCCTGCAATACAGTATGCCCTTGACTTATGTGGGGGTTGCTACAGGTGTTGTAGAAGTTGTCTTTGTCGATCATGTTAGATCTTTTGAGTCACACATACAGGTTATCATTTGATTTGCTTTAGTAATCAACTGATGAGCATGCACATGAACAACTTCAAGATCTTATATGGTTAAACAACATTTGCAATTTCCAAGACTGTAAATTCTGATTTTCATTCTTTGTTTTAAACAATCTTATTTCTCTGGCTTTGTTGCTGAGAACACAAGTAAGACCCCCCCCCCCAATGTCAAGAACACTTAGGAGAGACACCTTTCAACAGAAATCTGTTTAGGATTATCGTGCAACAATCCTTTGACTTGCTTAGATCTAACAGCATATGTGCTTAAATTTAAAATTGAAACAGACCAAACTTAATTTCAGGCAGAACAGACTGAAAGGTAATTTCCATTTGGTTAAGGTAACTTCAGCCTCTTTGAAAAAACTAGATTATAAAGAATCTACATAGATTTTGGTTTAGTTGCTCTGTAAAGTGATATGCAGAGTGATGATGCTATATAAAACTACAATACCTATAATATAAAAGGGTTTAGTACTGGAGCCTAGTGGCCTAATTTATGTTGTTAGGTCCTATGTAGATTTAAACACATTGGACACATTCAGATTCAATGCAAATGGTTTGTCTAGTAAGTTTAACTGTGGCTTGCTTATACATGCAAACCTATTTCAGTGGGCTTAGATATGGGCTAAGTACACAGGATTGGGTTTTAAGTTGCATTTGGATAACATCAACCCACCTTCACTTTAAACAAATTGTTGCTGACAGGCAAGTAGACCAAGATTGCTCTCACTATATAAAAAGAGGCAACTCCCTGTTAAGCTACCGTATCTTCCACTATAAAATTTACAATGGGCCATATACATGAACATTTGCAAATAACTCCTGAATTATGTAGAAAGTTCACACTTTGGGTTAGGCCCTTGAAAGAGGTTGGCACACATAAAATAAGTAAATACCCATAAAACCAATACAGTACGTACTTCTGTACTGCAGAATCTCATACAAAACTCAGTAGATGACTACCTATGTTTGAAAGAACTATAGTTTTCTACAATAGAGAAGGCCAGCCTTTCTACATTAAGGTACCTAATGTAACAGTTGCATAGATGGGGATTTTAGTATACATAGCTTTTCAGAGCGCAGTAACATCAGAAGCTATTACTGTAAAAATAAATAAACAAACCCCTCCCTATTGTTAAAGGCACAAACTCCTAATGTTAAAATGCTGGTTCATCCCTGTTCTGGGTAATGAACAAGCTGAATCGCCACACTTTGGTTTACAGTACTGTATACAATATACAGATGGCCAAGCAAATCACTAGTGAGAAACCTTAGCAATTGTTGGACCAATGGACTTGCTTTTTTTCTATCCTTGTTTTAGCAGGCTTATTGAAAGCTCAAGTTGCAATAGGTTAATTAGTCATGTACCAGTGGAGTTCTGCTTGACCTCTTCTGGATGTAATGATTTTAAGAGATTAGAACCACAGTCTACCATTTCTTATGAAGTGAGTTAGGAGAAAACACTACTGAAGTATTCTACACTCTACAGCTTTCTTTTCAAAAATACTGAAATATGGGCTACCAAGTTCTCTTGTTCATTCCTACAATAAAGGACCTACATGAATGAAGTTGTATTTCCTAAGCCAGTCTTGAACAGCTAGTAGTGTTGGACTTAGTAGCTTTATAGTAGTTCCCTCTTTAGTTGGCAATGTGTATTACGGTAATTTTCTTCAGAAGGTGGTAAGACAGGCCTGATGCACAGACTTTGGGGGGGGGGAATCCTGCTTATTCTACACTTCTATCTCATAGTGCTGCCCTTATGATCACTGAAAGGACCATGCTTACACCCAGCTTTGCAGCAGAGTTATATGCATTTTCATTCAGGTCAGTGTTCAGTGGAGCTGAAACCTTTATGTTTAAAACTGTTGTGTTAGGCTTATTATTATTACTGGCACATCTTAACAAAAGGTATGCAAATTTAGCCTATTCCACAGAGTGAAAGGGTGTGTGGGATGAAGGAGAGATCACCTCACGGCCCCCCTGCGCACAAACACACCCTTTATCCAACTCTAAAGAGAGAGTGAGAGGTGCCAGAACTCAGCAGCATCTGGAAATCACGTTCTCCGATCTGGGAACTCTGCCTCCTAAATCCCAAAACGCATGGAGACCGTATGCACTCACGCCCTCTTGTCCAAGTACAGTTTAACCACCTTTTCCCGTGCATCCTCCTGAAATTCAACAAGGGAACCTTTCTCCGTGGCTGGATCTGTTCTTGGGTACAGCTCACCTGTACAGGTGAGGTTTACAAAGGACTCCCCCTCTTACCAGGGACCAGACTATCTTGCACATCTGGACTACGTCCCTCTTCTCGCACTGGCGGTGGCTTTCCGACTCTTTTTGACTCGGGATGCCGGGATTCGAACCTGCGACCATCTGCCTGCAAAGCAGCCGGTCGACCCGCCCACCTACAGCCTCCACCTGCCACCTGGATCTGAAAGCAGCCCCCCCCCCACCTCCCCGAGCTGAGCCCCTGGAAAACAACGGCGACATTTACCTTCCCGCAGCGCCTGAGCGAAGACAGAGCCCCTGCCGCCGCCGCCATCCCGTCTGTCGCCGCAGCTTCTCTCCCCGAAGGCCCAGCGGACACCGGACTTGCTGGAGGAACCCAAAGAGGGAACTTCTGCCCACCTTTACGGAAAGCCTGCCGCGCAACGCACTTCTGGTTCCCAATGGAACCCTCCTCCTCCTGAGGGGCGGGAGTGTTTAGAAGCGCAACGACTCTCGTTCCCCAACTCCCCGCCCCCGATCTGGAGCAGCGTCGCTTTGATTTTTACACGCGTTTGCGCATCCCCTTCGTTCTCGCCCCCGTACATTAAAGGAGGGAGCCCGACGGTATGCGACTGGATACCGGAAGTTCTACAAGAACTCAAGAGAAAAAGAAAAACAAGCAAACCACCCGCTTTGGAGAAAGAGAGAGCGAGAGCGCACTGCTTCCCACGCCTCTCTTTGAGAACGGCGCGCGCCGGCCGCGCCTGTTGGCGGAGCTGGCGGAGCTCTCGCGGGATTTCGAAAGGGGGAAGGACGCGGGTTACGCCTGGGCTCCGGGAGACACAACAAACATGGAGGCGGCGGCGGCGGCGGAGGCAGTGGTGACGGCGGGAGTCGGGTCCACCTGCGGCTGGCAAGTGCGGCGGAGGTGAGGCGGGGCAAGCAGCGTCCGGGCGGGGGGCTCCCTCCGCTTGGGCGGAGCAGGAGGAGACCTCCTCGTGCTCCTTCCCCGCTGGCGCCCCGCTCTGCCTGCCTGCCTGCCTGCCGAAGTTGGGAGCGCAGGAGGAGTGGCGCTGGCGAAGCCCACTTCGGGCGGGGAGGCAGCATGTCGGGAGCGGCGCTCCGGTGCGGTCGGGGGGAAGGCTGCGCGCTGCCCAGGAGGTGGGTCCGGTGGGCAGTGGGAATCGGGCCCCCAGCAGCCCCCAAAGGGAGGCTTGGAGTTTGGCTCTCTGTCAGGGTCACGGGAAGAGAGGTGGCCGCAGGCAGCCTGCGCTTTCCCAGGGAGTCGCTGGCAGCTCAGCTTGCCCTAAGGAAAGCAAGAAGAAGATGATGGTGGTGATGCCTGGGCTCCTCAAGCATCCCACAGTTGTGCAGAAGAGGGGCTTGGTTTCCAGCAGGTGTCGCTTGCATGGCAAGCTGCCTCTATGGACATCTCCACCTCTGCGCAACTATTAAGGGGCGGCTGGAACAGGAACACCCAGTCCGGCCTCCCCCCCCCCCCCCGGCCGCCCTTGCCCAGCGAGGGAGGATGAAATTGCCTCTTCCCCACACAGCTGTTAAGAGAGGCACACCCCTCCTGCGTTGCATCTCAGCACCCTGGCGGCCGGCCTCTAGAAACAGTGCATAAATACCCACCAACATTTGGGGGGGGGGGTGTCCAGAGGCAAAAAGTGGCTCACTGAACTGTTTTGAAATCGACAGCCCCTTTTGCTCCTAAAACATACATCCTCGAAGGATGCTAGCTGATACTGTTGGGTGCTCCTTTAGCGCTACCCGAGCAGCCCAGGGTCTAGAAGTGACACTGTTTTTCTTGAGATCACTCAATAAGCGACACCGAGTGGGAGATGTCTGACTTGAACTGCTTGGAGATGAGAGTGGAAGGGAAAAACTGCAAGCTGGGAGGTCTTTGCATGGGATTAAAGAGATGGAGGGCAGGGAGGGTGGTGTGCCATAGGCTGTGTGCATGGAGTTCTGTGGAATGAAAAATCTGAGTTCTATTCCAACTGCCTTCCGAACATTAGTTCCCTCTTACCGTCGCCTTGGTTTAATTCTTTAAAGTAATTATTTGAGCCATAATGTTTAGGATTAAATTGGCAAAGTAATTGGGAGCAAGTGTTAAGAGATAAGAAGATGAAGTGGTATATTCCAACAAGATTGGATCATACTGTATTTGTATTGTAGTACACTAGGCTGCTGATTTGCAGCATTGGACAAAATTGCTGAGAGTTCTTCAGCTCTGCATCCCTTCAAGCCTCGCTGCCCTGAACTGCAAGGATGGGGAAATGGGTTAAGTGTTGCCAGAAAGGGCAAGAGTGACAATATACTGGATGGAAATTATTGCTCCCACAGTGCAGTTAATACAGTATAGCTTTGCTGCTGGTGAAAGAGCAAGCTCTGTAAAGTTACTTCCTGCATTTTCAAGTTCTTCCTATGGTTTGTGTCACCGTTGGCTATATATAATATGTTCTCCAGTGCCAGTGGGAGCAGAGGTACAGTGAAACATTTTAGCTGAATAATATGGCTAAGTCTGCTGTAGAGTATGTAGCCAGCTCATTTTTGCTGTTGCCTTTGGGATGAAAGTCGGCAAGTGAGAATAAGACAACAAATGCATGGTCATTCAAGGCTTTCTGGTGGCTGAAATGTTGACCTTCCTCCTTATAGCACTCATGTTCTGCCTCTTGCACATTCTAATGTATAGATTTTGCATACAGGTTTTGTCATGTTAACTTTATGTTTGGCAAAAATCAATCTCTTTTGGACAATGTGGAACTGTGAAAATAGGTGTTATGTGAGCAGACTTGAGAAAAGTCTCAAATTTTTCTTCCTTCCTTAGATTTCTTAGATATGAGCATCAAATGTCTGTCCTGCACAGAGCAGACAAATATGGCATGTACCGGTACATAAACAACTTAACCACCTGTTTCAGATATGTAAACAACAGCATAAAAAACTTTAGCATTCAGGCAATCCAGGACTTGGATTGTTTCCTGCAGCTACAATTCATTGTGAATATCCTAAATAGGGCTTTGTACAGCTGTGTCAGCTAGGAAAAGAAAAGCATATCCTTCTTACATAGGAAAACTATTGCATAGGTTTATTCATGTAGATGCTGTATTTGACAGAAGATAATTTTTTAGCATTTACTTGGTAAGGATTTTGGTATGGGAATTATATTACTTAAGCATGAAATGTGAGTTATAAAACTAAAGTTTTATGGCTTTCCTTAGGTATAATGTACTCTGTGCGTATTTTCAACACTAAAGCAACACCATTATCAGGCTACGTTATTTTAAGGCAACGGCATCTAATTTAACTAACCCAGTTTGAAAATGCGGAACTTCACATTTTGATTTCCCTTGAGATTGCTTTAAAAACAATATTGAGTATGCAAAATTATGTCTTTTTTTATTCTCCAGTGTTCAACTAATGGAACCCAAGTTAACTTAAATCTATATGAAGCTGATGACTACAGAAAGAAGGTAGGCAAAACTATTGTATAAAGGAAAATTTGAAGCAACTGTCGCTAAGATAATGACATTAGTTCTTGCTCAGCACTAACCTAGTGATACTTTTATTGCTTTATTTTTTTTGTAAACAGCTTTGATGGTTTTTCAACCAATAAAGCAGTGAATAAGTTTTATGAAATAATTAATAAATAACCCAAGAACAGCACTGCTGGATCGGACTGAAGGCCTATCTAGTCAGATGTCTATGTGAAGACGACAAGCAATCATGAGCTGTCCTAGAAAGATATGGCTAGATAAAGCCTATTAAGGTTATTGTCTTGGTCATATGCTAAACCATATTGTTCCCCACTTAAAAAATAGCAAGCTCTACACAACTTGATCACATCTCTACTAGGATCTCTGCTCCTGGTAGCCTTTGGAGAGGGGTGTTTTCTGGGGAGGGTGTGCTCTCTGTTCTGCTGCTGCCCCTGAGACTTTGAGGCAGACATTGCCAATGCCTTCTGGCTCCATGTTGTGCATTGGGTGAGCTAGTCTGTAGCAGACTAGAACAGGGTTTCCCAAACTTGGGTCTTCAGCTGTTTTTGGACAATTCCCATCATCCCTAACCACTGGTCCTGATAGCTAGGGATGATGATGGTAGTCTAAGAACAGCTGGAGACGCAAGTTTGGGAAACCCTGGAATGGACAAGCCCTCTCACCCCGGAGACTGGCAACAGAAATGTTTGTAAGCAGCCTTGAAGATTTAACTGGTGGAAATGCTTTTTAAAACCAATGTGTGTCCTAATCTCATTTCCTTGTAGACTAGAAAGGCATTAATCAGAGAAGTTTATTTAATATATGATGGAACATATCTTTCAAGAGTGGATTTTTGATGTCTGTTTCACTGATTTGAAGTTGATTTGGATGATTAAGGTAAAACTGCTGCACACACATTTTAATGATCTCTTAAAAGTTATGTATCTTCATGTGTCAGTAAACTAATGAGCTATGCTTGGGGTTTTTGTCTGGAGGGAAGTAACGAGGAGGTTGTTGGACTATGCAGTGCAAAGCTTAAGTCGGAATAAGGGAGCTGGGGGTGCAAGTGGGAATCCTGATAGTATTATTTCTGAAGGCAGCACTGTACAGGGAAGGTTTTTAATGTTTAATGTTTTATTTTGTTTTTATATATGTTGGAAGCTGCCCAGTGGCAGGGGTACAAATAAATTATTATTATTATTATTATTATTATTATTATTATTTATTAAGAGAAGATGGGGTAGAGTGGGCTATCTGGGAAGAAGGAGGCTTAGAAGACGACTAGTTCTAATTACATTCTTATTAAGCTTCAGTTTACTGTGGATATTTTTGAGGAATAATGAAAACAAATACTGTTGCTAAGCCTGGGTAACTGTCAATAAAACTCACACTTCAAGAGTTTGAACATCTACCTTTGTCATTCCTCCCCTCCCTTCCCCACAAGTAATTTCAGTGGCAATGAGGCTCCTTCCAGTATAGTCCAAAATATAATATTAATCTCTTTCCCCTACTCAGCTGAAAAGCAGAACAAATATACTCTTTTATAAGCTATTTCCCCCCAAACATTTTAGACACTCTTTCTAGGTCACACCATTCAAAAACCTTTGACACCCATTTATAGGCAGGAAGACAGGATTTGTTGTCTTTGTTACTGTTTTAATTTTCTCCCCAACCTGAGCATAAAAGACTATGCCTGGCATCTTGCTGCCTAGAACTCTTTGAATACCAAAGAGATCTCATCTCTTTGCATAGGAACTTTCCTGTGGATCCCCACCACTATTCCTTTTGTTGCTCAACTCCAGCTATTCTCAACTCCAGTCCATCAAGCAGGCTCCTTGTAGAAATAAGGACAGGTACTAAATCTTCCCTTGCAAGCCCATAAACTGGCAATTCTCTCTCTGTCTTGTCAGTCTCTCTCTCTCCCTCTCCCCCCTTCTCTTATCTTCTGTTTTCAGCCCGATCAGATTCCTCTTTCTTGGGAAGACCTGCTGTCTTTATTCCCCTTGCTGTTCCCCAAATTCTTCCAATTGCTGCCTTCTCATTCTTTCCCTGAAATCTTTCCCAAAGCCCCACAAAATTACTAGCATAAACACGCTTCCTAAAGCAAGTAATGCCTTCAGCCAGATAACCCTTTCCCCTTGTTTACCCAATATCTCCTTCTTCCACACTTTCTCTTACCAGTGTTACTGCATCCTAGAGTTTCAATGTGTTCCCAGGCATGCTTTAAGAATGTAATTAACTTTTGTATTGGTTTTAAACACTTTTAAACATAATCTATTATTAGTTTTCTGGTTATTGATTCTGTTTAATTTCTAAAATAGCATTTGTTATCCTCACTGCCTTTTTGCCCTTCAGCAAACAAGTGATGCCTGAAAAAATCCTTTTGAAAATAACTAGGGGAGGTGGGAGACCTGTACATGAATAAAATGTATAAAATGGTATAGCCAAGTAAATAGAGAAACTTCTTTCGTCTTTCAGAGTACTAGAATTTAGGATTTTCCAGTGAAACTGATGTAGGTTAAAAAAAACCCCAGACCAAGTACTTAAATTAGTACACAATGATGAAGTATACTAAACAAGTCCACCTTCTAATTAAAAAAATGAAATCTCTATAGCAGGTTACTAACATTCATTCCAGTTGTGGACAACAACTTCCATTAGCTCCAACCAGCATGGCCAAAAGCAAGAATGATGGGAGTTGTAGTTCAAAATATGTGCAGGGTACCATGTTGGTTGTTCCTGTTCTATAGAGGCAGTATATCAGTAATTAGTAGATGGAGATTAATCTGGGATGGTTATAATCACCAGTTTCAGGGGTTTCTTCATTTTTTCCCTCTTTTTTCTTGCCAGAGTATTCATTTGGCCATAATTTGAAACAGAATGCTTGAATAGATAGGTCTTTTCATCTAATCCAGCAAAGTAATATGTGTACTTTCATTGCCTGATGTTTACTGCAGAATTTTACAAACTAAATATATTTTTCCTGGCAAGACTGAACATGCCTGTTAGCACACTCTTCAAATATCTTTCAAGTTTTTAAGACTTCCAGGTGACTAGCTGCCTTACTGTGATGTGAACCAGTGTGTGTAGAAATGTTTTGTATGCTGTCAGCCTTCAGAGAAAAAATGATTTTCAAATGTGATTATATATACCACTGGTAAAGCCTTAACAGGACACAGTAAAAGGGATTTAAGATTGGGGTGAAAAGGTTGTTTTCAAAACAAAGTCTGTAAAATGAGTAACTGAAATGCTTCTGTCAGTTTTATATATGATTCTGGACTACCATTCCTGAAGCTTTCTTAAATTAGTTAATAAATGGTTGAATGTTTCCCTTCCTTTTTTGTTGATAGGGAAAGTGGGACATGTGTGCTTTATTACTTATCTAATATCCTGAAGAAGAGTTCAAAATGTTTTCTACATAAAAGGAAAAAAATTCAGGTATGACATGTCTATAATGATTTTTTTGGTGAAAAGGCTGCAGTTCTTAGAACTTGATTTTAAAAGTTTTTATCCACATCTAATCATTTTGCAGCAGTAGGTTTTGTGCATTTCTTTCTTTACAGCACATCAATAAAATGGAATTACAGAGATAGAGGCCAATGGAAGTCTAACATGAATTTTTAGTAATACGCTATTAAATCTTGTGTAGACACCACAAATTGCACAAAATGATCAGCTGGTTAAGATTACATATCAAATGGATTTGATAGCCATTTCACTTTATTCCTTAATATATATATATATATATATATATAAAGCCAAGTTAAAGACTGGGTGTGGGAACTAGGAATTTGCTAGACTGTGATTATCAGATATAAATCAAAGAAATAGGGTTATAATATTAATCTAGTGAGCAGAGTGATCTAAATTCCATCTGGGGAATGGTGCAGCCACTGCTATATTTTATTGCTCGTGCCCACCAGGGTAGCAGGGGAAGGGTAGCTTTTGATGCTTATTTGTTGAGGGGGGCAAATTGGTGGCAGTAGGTGGGCATGCCTGCAGAACCCTAATCCCCTCCACAAGTGTGGGTGAAGGGGTAGTGATTCCCCGCCCCTTGCTGTTACGTCTTTGTCATTTTGTTGTATTGGATATATATGTTTATATTACGTATAAGCTTCTCTGAACATTCCTTTGGGGGGGGGAGAAGCAGAGTAAAATCTAGTGAGTCAAAACAGAACCTGCATTTTCATCAGTAGACAAAGAGAAAAAGTGGAGACACAAAAGCGGAACCTTTGAAGTGAGAGGTGTCTTACTGAAGTTTCCAATCATCAGTGCTTTGAGTATTTGTAGATTTCACAGTTCCACAGGCTACCTTCTTTCCCTTGCCCTTGTGTTGCAAAACACCAAATTCTAGTTACCAAGATGGTTCCTTAACAATATAAAATGAGCCTTGCTGGGTGAGACAAAGGGCCTATCTAGTTCAATATCCTGTCTCCTATGTTGGCCAACCAGATGTCAGTGGGAAGCCTGCAAGCAGGAGTTCTGTGTTTTGTTTTTAGCTTAGTATCTTTTTGAACCTCAAAAATTTAAACTCTTGATAATGGATAACTGGCTCCTGGAAACCTACCGGTACTTTCCATTTTCTGAAGGCCTTGATGTAGCATGAGTAGGCTTGTTGATATCAACAGTATAGGACTTGGGCTTTTATTAAATGTTAGACATCTTCACACAGTGAAACTTGATATGGAGAGCCCCAAATTGTTTCCTGACTCTGCTTTGATGGCTGGCTTTTTCAAGTCACCATCTACCACCCTAGCCTACCTCATAGGGTAATTGCAAGGCTAACATGCTGCTTTTCAAGTGAGAAATCAGTAATGATTTTCAATATTGTGTGGTTTTTGTTTGAATCTTAAGTTGGTTTTTTATTTTAGACCCACAGGATTGTGAAGTTGTAGTGTGAATATGGGTGAAAAGAAACCAGAACCTTTGGATTTTGTAAAAGATTTTCAGGAATATCTGACTCAGCAGACTCACCATGTGAACATGATTTCAGGCTCTGTTAGTGGGGACAAAGAAGCAGAGACACTTCAGGGAGGTAGGTTCACCACGGTACAATTCAGTTTTCACTTTATTTAAACGAAAGGCTGGTTATTGTAGAGGGGAGCTTCCTTCCACCTTTCTCCCAATAGTCTGTTATAGTATGCAAACTAAGTACAAGATAAAGGAAGAAACTTATTGGTGTTTCCCTTCTCTTTTTTACAGCAGGGACAGAAGGTGATCAAAATGGACTAGATCATCCTTCGGTCGAAGTCTCACTGGATGAAAACTCTGGAGTGTTAGTAGATGGGTTTGAAAGAACTTTTGATGGAAAATTGAAATGTCGGTATTGTAACTATGCCAGCAAAGGAACAGCACGTCTCATAGAACATATCAGAATTCACACAGGTATGAATGAGTCTGCAGATTTTGTATCTCTCTGCTGGTGGTATATATATACACACACAAGCTTTCTTACTGTGTTAACATGTGTTTTCCAGTCAGGAGATTTGTATCTGTTAAATGATCTTTCCCCTTCTATTTTTCCAGTAAGCAAACTAGATTCTTAAAATTTAGTTTTCAACTAAATGTTGGAAAACCAGACTATATGAACACATATAGTGTTACTGTCTAGGGAAATGGTTTTGCCAGTTCTAGATACTGCTTACACTCGCAATGTTGCTGATTCTTTTGCTTGTTCAACTTACCGTATGTGTCTTCCAGCATTTACTGGTCCTAAGACATGAACCATAAAACTCATCTCTTTCATTTGACTGTTGTTTGTCAAATGAAATATTTAGATATTGTAGTGCTCTGTTTCCGCAAGTGACTCAACTCTAGTTAGTCACTCTTCTTCCTTTTGTTTCTTGAAAAACACATGGTATCAAAGCAACAATAAAATCTTGACTTGTATTCTTTCAGGCGAGAAACCACACAGATGCCACTTATGCCCCTTTGCATCAGCATACGAACGTCACTTGGAAGCTCATATGCGATCGCATACAGGTGAAAAACCTTACAAATGTGAATTGTGTTCATTCCGCTGTAGTGACAGAAGCAACCTGTCTCACCACCGCAGGCGCAAACATAAAATGGTGCCTATAAAAGGTACAAGGCCTTCCCTTAGTAGCAAGAAGATGTGGGGTGTCTTGCAGAAGAAGACCAGTAACTTGGGGTATAGTCGAAGGGCGCTAATAAACTTGAGTCCACCTTCCATGGTGGTTCAGAAGCCGGACTACCTTAACGACTTCACTCATGAAATCCCAAACATTCAGACTGAAGCGTATGAAAGTATGACAAAGCCAACAGAGACCGGTGGGTTACCAAGAGATCCACAAGACCTTATGGTAGATAACCCTTTAAACCAGCTATCTACTTTAGCAGGACAGTTGTCTAGCCTGCCCCCTGAAAACCAAAACCCACCCTCTCCTGATGTTGTGCCGTGTCAAGATGAAAAGCCTTTTATGATGCAGCAGCCTGCTGCGCCAGCAGCCGTTCCAGCGGCGTCGACCAGTATTCCTCAGAGTTCATCCCCTACAAGTCCTGATCCTCGCCCTGCACATTCTCAAAGAAACTACAGTCCAGTCGCAGGTCCCAGCAGCGACCACAGTGCTCATGCCAGCACCCCGAGCATAAGTAATAGTCAGCCAAGTACTCCAGCACCAACTCTTCCAGTTCAGGATCCTCAGCTTCTGCATCACTGCCAGCACTGTGATATGTATTTTGCTGACAATATTCTTTATACGATCCACATGGGATGTCATGGCTTTGAGAACCCTTTCCAGTGCAACATATGTGGTTGCAAATGTAAAAACAAGTATGACTTTGCTTGCCATTTTGCCAGAGGCCAACATAACCAGCATTGATTGAATATAAGTTATACCATGCATTCATTTATCTGTGTTTGTTTAAACACATTGCTGTCTTTCTCTTCGTTGCTACTGGAGAGGTTGTGTGCCCTTTTGGAGGAATCCAGTTAAGCAGATTTAACATCAAAGGCCATTACCTTTACACGCTTTCATGATTTGCTAGGGACGTGCTTGTTTACCACGGTGGCATTCTTTACATGGTTCCTAAAATAAGAACTGAGGTTTGTAGTGCAATTATTATTATTATTAATGGATAATCAGTGCAACACAATATATACTGACCTAACATAATGTGGATCTTGTGAATCAACACTTGTGTCCAAGTACTTAACAAATACTTAACATAAAGCTGAGCTACTGGAGTAGCCTTTAGTTGAATTCTGTCATACATAATGCACTCAGATATTTTCAGTGTAGAAGCTATATGCAACTGTGTATAAACTGACCATCCCGTAAACCGCTATAAAATATTGTGTAAAGAGTAAACAAAGATAAAGTCAATGTCTACAACAAAACTTAAATCTAGGAAAAGTTAAATTGCTGTGAGGCCTTTAATGAAGCTCCTGTGGTAATAGTGAGTCATGATGTGGAAAACTAGAAGAGTAAAAATGTGAAATAGGGTACAAAGACATCCACTTTTCATTACTGCTGACCCCCTTTTAAAGGAATACAAGGAAACAGTGCCTAGTATTAAATGTCTGTAATTTTTAAAACTGTGTGCAGAAAGAAAACATTGGAAGAAAAGGGGTAATGTGTTAAAATACTGTACCATAATCTTCATACCTCGCTTGCATTGCATTGCAAAGAACTTCATTACCATGTAAATGCTAATGTGTAAGTTGTTTTGTCTTTTACCTTCTGGTAGTAATGTTTTTACCTGAAAATGAAGTGGCAAGGAGGTTATGAGATTATGATAATCCATTCAGATTTCACATGGGTCATTTTATCTGTGAATGATGAATATACTTCTTGAAAAGAGCGTCCCAGTCCAGGTAAACAGCAGTCGAAAGAAAACATTCCATACTAGGTTTTTTGTTTTAGTTCTGGACTTGACAAAGCAAAAAAGGAATCACTGACTAATTACAGTGGATAAATACCATAAGACATAGCAGCCAACTGTTTCTGCCTTGATCTAGATAAGTGAATAGGCACTAGTTTAAACAAACGATGCTAGCAGAAACTATGGTGCTAGCTTACAGCACATGAATCCTTAATATACAGGGGACAACACTTTGACATGCACTTTTATTGTATATCTTTGTTATTTTATTTTAAGGGAAAGAGAGGACTTTATACTGCTGTCCCTTGCGTAACAAGTAAATATGCACATGCACATACAAACTTACGGCAGAGTGCTTTTATTGAATGGTTTCGCATCCCAAAGTACGTGCCTTTGTGTGAATAATTGTTTAGTATACCCCTCTTCATCTTCAGCTCTTTTGGTAGAGGAGCATTCTTCCGATAGGCAAAATAGGAGCACAGATTAGAAAAGTCCTTTTGAGTCAGTTAAGTCATCACTGGTCAGTGCAAAAGAAAAACTTTATCAGTAGGATCCTATCTCGTAAGATGTAAGAAATCTTACGCCGAAGTCTACTTGAGTCCCCCCCCCCCTGTAGCCACATGGCACCACAAAGGTCCTAAACTATAATAAGGTGGAGGATGCACAGTATTTACTGAGGTAAACAGCACATAGTTTGAGCAGGATAGGCTGCTGGCACTGTACTTAAAGCAGACTAAAAAAAAACCTCACCTTCCTGTGTTGGAATTTTTTGTCTCTTTAAGTTTAGAATCATTTTTCAGAGGAAAAGCCCTCTCAAGCAGCTATATTTAAGACTTTAATTTCAGTTCCTGCCATTCTCTTGGGCATCTTTCTCAAAGTTAATGTTCAGTGTCTTAATACATTTGTGTAACTGTACTCAATGTTTGCATTCCGACGTATAGAAGTATTTCGCCAGAATATTCTTGGAATTGCCTTCTGCCTCTCTAAAATGGCATAGCACCAAATTAGTCTTGCAACTCTAGTGCCATATATGTTGCACTCAGGAAGTCAGTGACAAACTTATCATTAGTCTTGTTTGATTGGGATTGCATGCTATGACAGCAGAGAACCTAAAATATACTATGTATGTTTTAATTACAGTGCTGGATATGTTGAATGGACTAACACAGCTAAATAAAGGCTGCTTGTAAAAATCCTCACGTATATCCTAGCTGGGTCATCTTTATGAAATGTCTATAAATGATCTGATTGAATGAGCTGCTGTAGAGCAATGGACAACAGCTGGTGGCAACTCCACTCCCAGCCTGTTCACTTCTTCCCTGGCCAAAACCAGACTAGCTGGTCTTAGCTGACCATGAAAGGGCAGCCATGCTGAGAAGGAAGACAAATAGGCCAACTGACAGCATAGGTATGGGGAAAAGATAGGGCAAGAAGTGGCCATCAAATAAGATCATGTGAATAAGTGAGGGAAGGAGAAGCTTTATTGGGGACATCTCTAGTTTTTCCAGTACAGTTTGTTGGCAAACTCTGAATGTTACTGTGTACTAGAAATACAAAATATTCTTAGAATTGCGCCATAAAGGGCTATGGTCAGGGTCATGGCCTCTATTTTAGTAGAGTTCCTGTACTCAAAGTCAGGCAGATAGTCAAGAAGTGAGGCTTGGAAACATGTAGATAACCTGAGCAACTGCTACAGGTCATGCAGCTTTTGAAAACTCGAGGCCACTGTTGCGGTGGGTAGCGGAAATAGAAACCCTGTGCACTACTGTTTTTTAGAGCCCTTTCAGCCAAAGAGCTAGTAGTGACACCTGAGCGGCAGAGGACAACAGACTTAAACCAACAAGAAATGAGAGCTGGGACTAAAAGCAGATGAAGGCCCACAGATTATGTCACTTACTATTGGGATCTACAATGCCAAAATGCTCAAGAATAATAGAGCCTTTACTGCTTCCACTAAGTAAGTCCTAAGGATGGGATGTTGCAGACTCTGGCTTTACCACTGATGCAGAGCAGCTTGTTTCAGTAAGAAAACATGCAGGATTGGGGTTTTGAAAAAGTGTATTAGCCTCATTCTATGCTACAGCATCAAAATTAATTTCTAAACATAACATTTTCCACTGTCCATGGGCCCTTAAGTCTCTCTCCATATTCAAGCCCCAAATAAGAAAAATTTCAACAAGAGCTCTATTAAAGCAAAACAAAGTCTTAATGTTATAAGGAGCTTGCATTATGTTAATATTTTCTCCAGATGAATTTCAGCTTCTGCATTCAGATAAACGACATTGTGTGAGACAGTGGTTGAAACCGCAGCCCATAACCCACTTATTTTGGATTTGTCGGCATGACTTCAGTGCCTCTATGGATTGTGGATCGCTGCCTTACTAGGATGCTCTGTTACTACTGTTAACTTACTATTTTTAAACCCTTTGTTACTCACAGTACTGAAAACAAAAAGTGATACACAGTCATACCTTGGTTCACGAACGCCTTGCGAGTCTAACGTTTTGGCTCCCAAACGCCGCAAACCAGGGAGTGAGTGTTCCGGTTTGCAAATGTTCTTTGGAACCCAAACCTCTGATACGGCTTCCGATTGGCTGCAGCAGCTTCCTACAGCCAATCGGAAGTTGCACCTTGGTTTCCGAACGTTTTGGAAGTCGAATGGACTTCTGGAACGGATTCCATTCGACTTCCGAGGTACCACTGTACCTTTGACTGGAAACAATTCACAAAATGTGGAATATATAGCCAGAAGTACTATATGCATCCCCTTTGTAAATAAAAATGAAACAGCAGTCTGGGAAGCACTAGATGGAACAGTGCGTTTTCTTGAGGGAAAAAAAATATAAGACGGTGTCTTAAAATAGGGGAAACACGGTATGTCGTATATGCGATATAACATTGTGCCACCAGATGGTGCTGTGGAGTCCCATTTTTCTCTACAGTACCTGTTTTCCCTATTTAAATTTACAATGCTTTTAACTGGAATGCTGCGTTAATGTGTCTAGATCCAGCCATTGTTTGCCCACTATGCCCCTTGTCCTCCAGTTGTTGGACTACAACTACCATCGTCCATTAGACCTTCAGCCATGCTAGTAGGGGCTGGTGGGACTTTGAAGTTTAACAACGTCTGGGTCATGAGTCAATGATCCTGGCTGCAGACATATTTCAAATTATAGCAAACAGTAAAATATTTCAGAGGGTAAATCTCACTGTATCTTTCTTCTCCCTATGGATCCTGAAGCTTCTTGGTACAACTGGTATTTTTCGCAGTCAGTCCGAACAGAGAGTGAGGGAATTGGACCAGTTTCTTCCAATGAGACATCAGATCTGCTTCAGGTGGCTGGCATTGAAAATGCCAAATATCAGCAATATCTAGTGTTCTTGCCAAACCCACATGCTACTGCGTTATATCCCCTTCACTGAATGAATCAAAATGCTAATATTTCTCACTTAAATATTTCTTAACAATGCCATCTGCCTGTTGGCTGAATAAAGAGGTTACATTTATATCCAAATGGTTATTTTTCTCATTTTCTCTGTGCCTCAAATCTTCCAAAAATTCCACTTTCAGCATATTTAGTTCATCTGCCAAGCTCTTCATCTCCTTTGGGGTAAGGTTATTATCTAGGGAAACAAAATACACAGCACATGGTAATTTACGGTACCTACTGTTATATTAAATTTATCTTAAACCAGCCAAAGGGCCTTCTCGGTGGTGGCGCCCACCCTGTGGAACGCCCTCCCATCAGATGTCAATTAAATAAACAACTATCTGACTTTTAGAAGACATCTGAAGGCAGCCCTGTTTAGGGAAGTTGTTAATGTTTGATGTTCTATCGTGTTTTGAATATTCTGTTGGGAGCTGCCCAGAGTGGCTGGGGAAACCCAGCCGGATGGGCGGGTTATAAATAATTAAATTATTATTATTATTTTAGAGGGGAAGGAAGATCAAAGGTTTAAGCAAAGCCCCTATTATTATTTTTTAAATGAACAGAGGCTTACCTCCTCAGGAGTGGGATCTCCGAAAGAGGAATCTTCAGATAGAGAGAGGACAACTGGCATGTATAGGGGCTTTGTGCATAAACAGTGTCTTTAAATAGTAGTCATAAACCGCTGCACATGCATGGTTTTGCTGTACTGTGCCTTCCTAATTTAAGTGCATGCAAAGCAAGTTAAGCAACCTCTTGCAAATAAGCATACCTTTAGCAGTCTTCATGGTCTGCGAGACAGCTCGCCTGACAGCCTGGTCTGCTTGATGAAGAACACTGGCTGCACAAATAGCTCGATCCATTTCCTAGATGCAATCAACAAGAAAAAATGTTCTTAGAACTGGGCTCCAATATATGTATATCTTCAAAGAGTAAATTCGGGCATTATGAATATGTGCACTAACTGGGGTGAGCTTTGTGCACCTTGCACAAAGGAAGGAGTTGAAGCTTCCATTTTTTTTTTATTTTTTTGCACTTTCAGACAAGTGTGAAACTACACAGAGGGAATTTCGGTACAGAGCACTAGTAGAAGCCCTGCATAATGACTTCCACTTGTGCAGTGGGGCTTCCCCTATACCCCAATGGCTGGGGGTGTGGGTGTGTCAAGAGAACCCCCGGAACTGTGCATGGGGAGGGATCATTCCATCTGACAAGCTGATATGCTTGTGCAGGCGGAGTGTTTGTAATGGCACGACACTGAATTCCATCAACTGTCTTTACAGCACAAACGTCTTCTTTATGAGCAGAAAGTGGGTCTTAGATTTCCTGTGTAGGAAATGTTCTCCTCCAAAGTGGACAATTCTCCACTGGTGGATTATTTTTAGCAGAAGTGCCAGGCATCAAATGTCTATTTTATTAGCTATGTAATAGTTCCATATTACCTTTACTTCTGTATTCTCTTCCAGGGGTTTCACTGGATCTTCCAAAGCAGTAGATAGCAAATCAAGCACTTGAAGACTGAAAAAGTCAAGACGACAAAAAATGTTAAAGGAAAAATCTACTATGCACGTGCCATGTAAGCACTCACCTAAGGATGGGACATTGGCATCACAGAAGTGTCCAAGGCAAGAATTTTGCTGAGATCAATGAGGTTAGACAGCAGAGAAAAGAGTGAGCAGAATGTAAATTGGGATCTAATGTTGGATCTCAGGGTGAGCTGCAGTAGATTAGCAAGGGTTTGAGTCTCAGTTTTCTGATTCTCTTTTATATATATATATATGCAATAATTTTTATTAGTTTTCAATTAGAATAATCCAATGGTAGCCTCATTATAACAGTGCCAGATTATAATAAAATCACTAATCCCAACCATTCAGATGCCAAATTATGTAATTTAGGTGGCCTCCCGTGTGCTAGAATTGATGGTTTGGTGATTTACTTTGTAGTTCTGTGTTCCAAAATTTTATTTATCTCAATTGCATTCCAGTCAAAATAACAATCCCTTAAACAACAACTGTAATATTAACAATATCCATTCGTCTTGAGACATTAATTCAGCCTCTGGGCCTGAGGTTACCCACCCCCGTTACAGATAAAAGTAGGGTGAAATACAAGCTACCAGAAATGGAGGGGGGCAAGGGGTTGCCAAGCAAATATCACACATGATGTTGCCTTGCACTGAGTCAGACCACTGGCCCATCTAGTTCAGCTTTTGTCTACACTGACTAGCAGCAGTTCTCCAGTTTCAGACAGCCCTGCCTGGAGATACTGGGGATTGAATCAAGGACCTTCTACATGCTCAGCACATGTACTATCACTGAGCTATGTCCCTTTCCGCAGCTAGGTACCCTGCGACAAAGCTATTGCAAGGCAAATATCAATGAATAGAGAAGCGCTGCACAACTCCAGAGTTCTACTTCAACTCTGCTAGGCCCACAGGTGTCTGTGAAGCCTCCATTTAATTCAATGTAAATAAGTGCTTTCATGTGACTACATACTTATCTTCTACTGAACATTCTGTAGCCTTCAGAACGAGGCTGTTCTGCTCCCAGGCGTATTTCTCTGGATTTGGAACTTCCATTTTCTGCACCATTGCATGGATGGTTTCTTCAGGTAATGGTTGTTTTCTCCGACTGTTTCTCTCTAAACAAACATCAGCCTGACAATCTAGGAACAACTGACAGAAGCCCAGTGTATCTAGACAAATATAAAAATATCCCTGGATGATAAGAGGGTCATTTTAATCTCACCATGGTTTCTGAAAAGTGTAGGCATAACACACACACACACAAGAATTTTGCACAAAAAGGGTAGTCTTCTGTATCACCATGAAGTGAGGATGTGGGATCCTAAGTATTTTAGAGTTTAGTATTTATTATAAATAGAGCTTGCACAAGACTATGTAACACAGATTCTCAAAGACCTGCCTGCTTTGGTTGCCTATTTGTCACCAAGGCCAATTGTTCAAGGTTTTGGTTCTAGTATATAAAGCCCTGAAATGATTTAGGAGCTAGGTATCTGAAGGAACACTTCTCCTCATACAGTCCTGCCCAGACCTGGTAATTGTTTGGGGAGGCCTGGTATATCAACAACTAAAATTTTCATTTCAGAGCTTTGACTGGCACCCACTTTAATCGATATTTTAGAACCAACAATTTCCTTTTCTGCCAGGTCTTCTGAAGTACATGTACATGTGGGAACCTGGTTGTATTAAGCAGATGGAATGGTAATAATTATTCGTAATGTTATTTTACTTTTGGTTTTCATTGGTTATTGTGTCTGATCCGAGATCACTTAGGATGTGGAGGTGGGACAGAAATGCCATAATAAATAAAAATGAAGAACAACACTAAAAAGCGTAACACAAGTAGCATAAAAATAACACCAGAGGGAACGAAACTGCTAAATAAAATAAATTAAAAGGGGATTCCATGAAAAAATAATGACACAGGCACCAGGCAAAGCTGTCTGATGAGAGTTTTCCACAAGAGGGCACTGTAACTGAAAAGGCAGCAGCAGCAGCAAGATGTTATTGTCCAGGTGGCTGCTATGGTGGCAGGTAATCCTCCAGGTATCCTAGCCCCAAGCCATTTAGGGCTTTCTAGGTAAAAATTATCGCTCTGGAAACAGACCAGAAGCCAGTGAAGTTATTCAAACACTTTTGAAATGTGATCCCAACATCTGGTACGAGTTAGCAGCCTGGCAGCTATGTTTTGAACTAACTTGCAATTTCCAAACTGCCTTCTGTAACACGTCGCAGTAATCTATTCTGGAAGTTACCAGAACTTGGGACTGCTGTACATGTCCAGAAGCAGGTGTACCAACCTCAGCTTGTGGAAGGCACTCTGTGCCACACAAACAAACTCTTGTTCTTCTAGTGACAAAGCTGGGGACAACGAGCACCTCAAGATGCAAACTCGATCCTTCAAGGAGAAGGCAGCTACATCTGTAACTATTGAGCACCACCTTCCCACACAAACTACCCACCAACAGTACCTCAGTAATCCAGTCCATTACTGAGCCCAGACACCAGTTCAACAATCAGCTCCCTCATCAGAATCAGATATAAAAGAAAGATGGTGCATATGAACAACCAACTCCAAAACCTTGGATGCCATTGCAGTGATTGATCTAAATATTAAAAGGGGCGGGGGGAGATGAAGCCCTATGGAATAATATAAAATAAATGTCAAGAACCCAAGCTGTCATTATCCATGCTCACTTTCTGAAATTAGCTACCCAGTTAGGCACTAAGCCATTGCTATTCAGTGCCTCCCTTTTCTAAATCAGCTACCGTGTTCAGGAGGCAATAGTCCAGAAAACAGCTGAAAGTTCCAGACAAATCGGCTTGGTTGTATTCTCCGTGTCTCGTTCCTGGCATTGGTCATGGCAACCAAAGCAGTTTATCTGTCTGAACCACAAAATGTATAGGATGTCAGGTGGAAGGAAACCAATATCTGCACGAACTACAATCCCAGCTTCACTACCAATGCAGAAATGGCCAGTTCTGTACCACAAGCTGCTGTCCACTAATGCTATCATAGTTTAGGTGTTCTATGTAGCAGATTATTGATCTTTGGGACAGATAGGAATCCATGAGATACAACCAGAGAACTTTGCTCTGCTCAACAAGGATAGGAATCCCTTCTAGCCATAACATCCCAAATCATGGTTTGCACTGCTGAGTCATAAGGCTGAGCCGCTACCTTAAAATATAATACCAAACTTACACTGGCGAGCTAACTGGTACACTTCATATCTCATACTCCGATAATAAAAGTTGTCATCTAAAATAAAATATATTGGTCTGAGAGGGATAAAATCTATTAAATATTGACAAGATGCAGAGTCTTCAGTTCCTGTTCTTGGATATATTAATTCTTGTTCTTTCAGATAGCAGGCAAACCTTTTCCATGTTGTTTCAGTTATGTTTGGAGGAGGAGAATAATGGCATCCTTTAATAAAATTCTGAAGGAAATGTTCAAGATACAGCAATAATTCATGACGGTACAATCTCCAGTGTGACATCTATAAAGTAAAAGGACAATTATTCATGGTTAGAGTACAAGATATTGGATAAAAACTGGAACCATTAACAGCATTGAAGGTTTTGCTATTGGCTGGAGTGTTAAATGGACAGCATTTGTCCTATTCATATTTTAGATGATTTGCTATTCTTTCTTAGCATCAATCATGCCTATAATTCTCTGCATGGCCCACCCATGCCATTTTAACCAAAATTCTTCTCTCCTTACAGGCATTGTGCTGCAAAATCCAAGTGTAATATAATATGCTGCTACCAGTCTTCCCCAACTATTAGTGTAACTACCACAAAACTATTGTTTCTCTTGCAACAAACATGCTAACCCCTCTACAATGCATGTAAGTAGTAACTCCAGCAGGGGAACCATGTGAAAATGAAATAATAATTACACACTATTAAGTTTTTTATATACTACCACAAATCAACAGCAGATCGAGTAGTACACTTATTTAATGACAGGTCATTTAGCCTTTTATCTTTCTTTTTCTTTTGGTGCCTTAAAGGCCAATAGATTTATAGCACAACCCTAACCATGCCTACTCAGAAGGAAGTCCTACTGCATTCTCCCAGGTAAGAGGAGTTAGGATTGCAGTCCTATTACAGTGTAAATTTCATGGACTTCACTGAAGCCACAGAAATGTCCAAGAAGGGCTTATTCCGCAACAAATCTGTCTTTAAGGTAATAAAAAACTCTTGGCTGTTTCTGTAAATGAATATTAAGTAATTTTACATCTTCTAAACAGCTTGTGTTATCAACAAATACCCAGACTGAACTGACTGCTTTGCAAAATACCACCACCGGTTTACTTATATATTGCCTTTCAGCCCAAAGGGCCCTGAACCAGCAACCAGCATATTGAAATACTGTAAAACAAAACATAACACTATGCTGGTTATCAGTCCGTAGGTGAGGATCAAAACAGCAAAACATTAAGATTCAGAAAGGAAACTTTCAGCAGAAAATAATAGGAAACAAGATGCTTTTTAAAAATATGCAGGCTAGTCTTGCTTAACTTCACGTAACTAAAATATATATAGATGCTTTAAAAACGAGTTCACTTTTCTTGATGCAAATTGAAATATGCAAAACCTTCTGCCGGCAGCTGGAGCGAATCAAAGCCGATTTAGAAGAATGATGACTTTTGTAATTTATCGCTGCCATGCTACAGTAGTTTACTTTAATAAAGGACAAGCCAATAGGCTCCCACAATACCCAGATTTTTTTTTTACTATTTTAGCAAACTTGGTGAGCGCCTACTCAAGGCAAACCCCGCAGCTGACCCTAAAGCACCAGATCTCATAGCCGGATTCAGCTGCGAGGCATCAGAAGGAAAAGGATCCTTGGCAATGACTGCGGTAGGAAGCTCGCACAGCGGCTGAAAAATAACGCTGGGGCGCATCTTGCTGCCCATCTGGAGCTGCCACTGAAAGATCCCGCGGGCAGGCGAAGACCTTTCCCTGGCCAATGAGAATCGCAAGAGCACATTGGCCAATAAGGAGCAGGGGGAGGAGGCTACTGACCAACGGCTGCTGCCCGCGCTGTCCCGAGCTATCCTGGTCGAACGCTTCCGGAGGTATGAGGTCGTCGTAAGAGAGGGGGACGCAGCGCCACCCTTTGCGCTCCCTCAGGACCCGGCTCAGGGCCTGCGCCGCCGTCGTTTTACCCGCTGCAGGTAAACCGCAAAGCAAGCACAGCCCCAGCTGGTGGCCTCCGGCGCGCCGTAGCTCTTTCGCCATGGGGCCCCGCGCTTCGTGCGGAGCGTTAAAACTCCCGTGACTGGAAAGGAACCGAGGGCTCACGTTCTGCGCTTGCGCAGTTGACTCTATGCGCCAGTAGTGCGCAGGCGCGCTGGGATGGGACTTTGGCCCAGGGAGTTAAATAAGGCTTCTTCCTACTTCCGCGCACCGGACTTCCGGGTTGCTTTCGACGCTGGGGTCTAGAGGGGCAAAAGCGACCGTTGCGCGTAGGAGACAAGCGGGGAGCCCCGGCACCCCTTTATCGCTTGCAGTGATTTGGCAGCAGATCCCCAAAGAGGAGGAAGCCTGGCCAGTGGTGCAGTTTAGGGTGGCCAGATGCAATAGACAGAGGACCCATGAGGCAAGTTGGTTGTGATGATTGTTGATCGCGCTGTAAGTTGCTTTTAATGAAAATTGCTAAATGGTATTGATAGAGCAGACATATCGATCTATTCTATTGTATGAAAATAAATTACATTTCTATTAATGATTTTTCAAAGAGTTGTTGCTTTTAAATATTACCAACTTACAATAAAAAAACACGTGCAAATTAAATAGCAAAGTATTTTATTTCTTACAAAATAGTTCACGGAGATCGCCACTGAAATACAACAGTGTAAAGTGACACCTTTTTCTACCGGTATTTAATAGCGATTTGTGCAAAATTGCATATAAAATGGTTATAGGTATTAGAAAAAGTAGTAGTTGAAAAGTATTGTTAGAAGTTTGGTTTCTGTTGGCATTTTAGAACCTGTAACCAAACCTTATAGCCCTCATTCTCAGAAAAATGAGCTGAACTGTGGGGGTTAAAACCCCATGTTGAGCAAAAGATTCCTGCATCACAGGGGGTGGAATAGATGATCCTTGTAGTCCCTTCCAACTCTATGATTTGGCAGACATGTTCATTATACTGTTTTAAATGTCTGCTAAAACTTCCAGCAAGCCTATCTGGGCATATAATTTCATTGTGTATTGCTCATTTTTAAATGCTACTACTTTTATCTGTTGATAATTATTTTATTGCTTTATATACACCGCTTAGATAATTTTTTTTGAGTCAGCAAAGTCTTATATTCAAATAAATACCCGTACAAATAATTTACTGTTTCTAACAATATAGCATTCACAGCAATCGGATTGTACATTCATTCACCTCCAAAACAAAAACACCGTGAAAGGGGTGTGATTATGTATGATTTTGACAGTGTGAGCTGTTCCTACAATATTATAACGAAGATCTAAATTCTTATATATTAAAAGTAAATAAGGAGGATGCATAATTATGCCCCCTGCCGCAGGTTTGGAATATAGAAATGGAAGACCAGACCTTTAATCTAGGAGTACTTTGCCTGCTTTAGTGCAAAAAGGCATATTGAAAAAAAATCCATTTACAGTATTTTGGAACAACTATGAACTTGGGCAATACCAGCTGAGGACAAACAACATTGGAATCAGCCCCTGTTCTCAAACAAATTAATGTCCACTTTGCCAACCATGTAATTAGCACTCAGGGTCTGTAAAATCCTTCCCCTAACCCAATTTTCAGTATTAGTTCCACCTCCATGCACCTCCTTTGGTTCCACACTCTCAATTCCATGCATTGGCCGCCCCCTTAGTGAATTGGGGGCAAATAAATCAGAAAGTGGGTTCCCCCCCTTCATTGTTTTTCATTCACATTTTGTTTATGTTTAAAGCAGCTGAATTTTAAGGAACAATTATTCACAGAGAAGCTGTGGGCAAAGCATTAAGTGCATCATTAGAACTCGTGTCATATTTTAAATATATATAAAATGGGTGTGTAGGGGAGTGATTTCCATCAGGATTGCAATATAGTGGAGGATAGGTTTCACTTCTCTTTCCTCAGCTATGAAAATAGCTTTAGGGCAGGATTCCTCAACCTTGGCCCTCCAGATGTTTTAAGACTACAATTCCCATCATCCCTGACCACTGGTCCTGCTAGCTAGGGATCATGGGAGTTGTAGGCCAGAAACATCTGGAGGGCCAAGGTTTGTGGAAGCCTGCTTTAGGGTGAAAGCTGACTTTGGCCTGCTTTAGGGTGAAAGCTGCCTTTGGCATCAATGAGACCTTTTTTCTAAGGCTAACAGCTGTGCCTTAGGTGTGTGTTGTGTGCGTGCTATTTTAATCAAAATCTCCATTTCTTGTGTGCTGCAATCCCATGGTAAATCAACCCTTGTGCATCCTTTTTTAAAAAAATTAAAATTAAAATTTGGAAACCTAAAATGATTTCTAATTACACATTTAGCATTGCATCAGTTTGGCCCTGTGTTGGGAGGGGTATATTTATGTATGTCATGACTGCTAATGTGACACAACACAAACAGTATTCTGCAGTCTAATACATGAGTTCTGAGACTGGTCCATGGACCACCAGTGGTCTACAAACTTTGTTCAGGTGGTCCGTGTGTCGGTATTAAATAATAATACTGATTTTAGGTGCATTTTTATTGCTTCTTTCATTTCTTATATTGTATTTTAGTGTATTGTAATAGAGCAATACCATAAAATACAATAGAAGAAGCAATAAAAATACAATTTAAAAATCATACAGCATCTAGCACAGCACATTACCATTGTTATAACAGTGGGGGGAGGGGACATTCAATGGCCCATCAATACCCTCAGCAATTTTCAAGTGGTCTGAAGGGAAAAAAATGTTGGGAACCACTGATCTAATGATTAAGGCAGCCTTAGTCTATCTAGAGATTCAGAAAAAAATTCCCATATTCTTTTGTTACCGTTTCAACAGTTTTTTCAGAAATTAAAATGAGGTCTTCACTTGTATATCGATAAAAAATAATACTTTCAAAAATATGTAACAGGTTTAGCACTGGCACATTTCTGCTACCCTCTGATATGTTTAATGTCTCCATCTAACTCCCTTGAGAATTTCTCAGGATGGAGTTGCGTAAACAGGTCTGGGTGGGATTGGTGGTCGTAAAGGAGGTCTTGATGGATGTGGCCCAAGGTTTGCTTGTATGGGTGGCCTAAAGGAGATAAAATGCAGTATTAGTAGTGGGTAAAGGTAAAGGGACCCCTGACCATTAGGTCTAGTCGTGACTGGCTCTGGGGTTGCGGCGCTCATCTCGCTTTATTGGCCAAGGGAGCCGGCGTACAGCTTCCTGTTTGGTAGCAAATTTCAGAGGCTGGTCAATAGGGATAGACATTCTAGAAACATAATGAATACTTCTACCTACCTACCTCCTTACTTACTTATTTTGACTATATCCTCTGTATGAATGAGAACTACTCTTCCAGAGTTCTACCCCTTTATGCAATGGGTAGCCAATAAGGTACCCTCCATATGTTTTTGACCACAATTCCCATCAGCCCCAGCCAGCATAGCCAATGCTCAGGGATGATGGAAATTGTACTCCAATAACATTCTGGAATGAGCCATGGTTGGTTACCGCCTCATGCACATCAACTGCGCACTCTTTGCAGCAGTGAAGCCACAGGTAAATAGAGGTGAACAGGAGAAATGTTTATGGGCAAAGTTCTGCTGGAAGCCCCTGCTGATATTCACACGAGGGAACCGGGATTAAAGGAACCTTTCCCTGGATATTGGCTCTCTGAGAAGGGATTCAGTGGGCAGTTCAAATGTTGCTGAATCTCCAGTCTTTGCTCAGTTTAAATGTTTGCCCAGATTGTAGGCACAGATGTCTGTAAAATTATGCTGAAAAGATTTAAAAGTGCAAACCTTGGAGCAGGAAAGTGTGATATCGTAAAGATTCCAGAATTTGACGTTGTAGGCTGCAGAGGGAAAAGAAATGTATAGTAAGGAGAATTCATGGTTCTTACCACAGCAGTGAAGCTTACTGCAATTTTTTCATTCTAGCAAAATACCATGCACTGTTTTAATGTAACTGATCTAACCTGCAGAATTGCATTTCTGAACAGAAAATCATTGTCAAATTCATAGCGCCTATGGAGAGCCGAAACATTAGCCCAAACTTCATTCATCAGCAGTAACTTCAAAGAAGACATTGCGATGAAAAAAATAAATATTCTTACCCGCCTATTATTTACTGGTGGCTTTGGTCCACCTGGAGTGCTGCTTTGTCTTGCTTGCCGTGCATTTTCAGCCCTTAAAACATAATGCAAACAGGTAGGTTAAAAATAACACATTTTTCTTCATTAAAGATTAAGTTTTGTTCGGGTGCATACAAACCTTCTGGGACAAGGCAATCCAAAGCCCTGGGGCCGCAACTGATTTTCACTATTTTAGATACAGTATTTTCTTGCTATCCACTGTTTTAACACTGCCTGTTTTAACCTTGTCACAGATGGGGCACACATTTCTGGTTTTTAAAAACTGATCTTATTCTTTTCATACCTGTGGCGTCTTCTCCGTTCTCTGAAAATACGTCTTTTAATTGCATCCCTCTTGACAATTGCAACTGCTACTATAATTAGCAGAGGCAACACAAGCAGAAAAAACACTAGCAGGCCATCACGAAGTGATGTATCTAAAGGAGAAAAGGCAATGAGAATTACTTGTTTTGCTTTTAATTTAGGATTAATGTCATGGTGCAGCAGAAGAGAAGGTTCCGCATCCAGCACCATCTTTTTCATACCCAGCCTAATCCCTATGGCTCAGGGATTCCAAAATTTAGGTCTCCAGCTGTTTTTGGACTACAACTCCCATAATTGCTAGCTAGTGGGACCAATGGGCAGGGATGATGGGAATTGTAGTCCAAAACAGCTGGAGACCCAAGTTTGGGAAACCCTGCTCTAGCTCATTCTTACCTATGTGAGTTGGGCCACTGTCTATGCTACCACCGTATCCAGATTTGTCACAATAAGGAGGTGCCCATCCAGGATCACAGTGACAATTGCCTTTGTTGTTACATACCTACAGGAAAGAAGGACCAAAAAAGAGGTGAAGAATTAGGTTAGGGATGGTGAAGCTGTTGGCCATTGGTCAGGGATGATGGGAGCAGAAGTCTAGGAACAAACAGGGTTCTCCACCCCTGCATTAGGCCCCATTATGTTCTGACTTCCTTGAGGAAATGCTACGATGAACAGCTTTCCTTCACTTCAAGGCAGAAAAAAGCAATGAGTACAACCACAGCAAACGACAGATATGTATGCTATGGAATAAAGAACACGGGCCTGATTTAGTGATATGCCATTTCTAAATATGTTCAATGATGCTAACATTGTCTGGCTCCAGATTGTGTCTGCTGAAACCAGCAGCATGCATGATAGTTCCCATGTACAAAACAGGTGGGCTGCCAAATATTTTAATGGTTCTTAAATGTTTCTGATTGTTGTTGCTAATCATTTTAATATTTCTTGTAAGCTGCTTAGAGATTTTGCTACAGTCAAGTTGTATATAAATTTTGTTAAATAAAAAAACAATCTGTTTTCTTTATTAAATTTATATTGCACCTTTTCTCCCAAAGGAGCTAAGGGTGGCATGTTTGGTGCTACTGTGCAAATACATGGGAACAGAGCCTACCACCAAAACAGGTTCAGAATTATGATTCTGTATAGTACGGGAATCTTGATTCTGAAACTGGTCTGAAAGCCATACTAAGAGGGCTTCACAAAATTGATGGCAAGGTGCAGGAAATAGTTATTCAAACCACATGCTGCCCACTCCTTTACAGCAATTGTTTCTGGTGGCAATAAAGACTGCAAGAAAATCTTCTCAATAGCTGAACTGTTTTTATAGCCAGAGTATTGGAATATTATACAACCTTTTTTCTGCTCTACCACTGGAATAATAGCATCATCATTTTCTTACTTACTGCATGGTCATTGCATGTTTTCTTTACATCACAATTGTAGCCAAGCAGGCTTGCGTTGACACACTTGAAATCAACACAGGCCTGAAAAAAGAAAAAGGAACGCAAGCTTTAAAGTTTGAAAGCATATGTCTTTAAAAGTACCAACAGGCAGGCTCAGACTTCACGCTAAATCATAAGTTTGGATGTAACACTAAACCATAGCTTAGAATTACCTGCATGAACCACAATAAGCCTTGGGCTCACACCCTCCCTCCTTCCCCTGAACAACTCTTTTGCAACCAAGAAAAGGAGAGCAAAAGATTTCACATTCAACTATTTATTTATTTGCTGCATTTATATCCCACCTCTTTACTCTCCAAAGAGCTCAAGGTGGTATACATGGGTCTTCCTCTCCTCATTTAATCCCCACAGCAACCCTGTGAGGTAGGTTAAGCTGAGAGGCAACGACTGGCCCAAGGTCCCCCTGCGAGCTTCATGGTTGAATGGGGATTTGAACCCTTGTCTCCCAGGTCTTGGCCCAGCACCGTAACCACTGCGCTACACCTTTGTGTCTGAATGTGAGGAACTCTGGGTACTTTAAACTCTAGTTAGTTCAAGCAAGCTGGAATCACATCACGGTTTATGATTCTGATTTGTTTGTTTGTTTGTTTGTTTGGGTAGCTAGTGTTTTAACTAACCAGAGTTTGGGCACAGTGAGGAACTCTGGTAAGTTTAAAGATGGAAGTGGATGCTTCAAATCTCATCCTCTGGTTTGTGCTAAAGAGGGAAGGAGGCTGGGTGCCAGCATGAGGCTTGCCGCAGCCTGTGCATATAACTAACAATGACTTAACATTACATCTGAAAAAGACTTCCGCTCTGGCGCGGCACTGAGCGGCTGGGTTTTTTCTCCGCTCTGCGGAGAGACCGGCTGTTTCGGGGCTGGAGGTCCCGTTTCCTGCGAAAACGGACCTCCGAAGAAACCTCAAGCGGTGAAGCTTGAGGACGTGGTTCCGGCCGCGCTTGGACGGTCTCCCCGATCCTTCGGAGCCCCTAATAAGGGTCTCCGGAGTGGAAAGGGTGGTAGACCAGAGCGCATTGGATGACCGGCTTCCCCGACACAGCGAAGCAGCAGATTGCCGGGCAGTGAGGAGCGCCAGATCCTTCCAAAAAGAAGATCTAAAGCAATAGAACTGTGAGTAGAATAAATTTGGATTTAATTGGAGTGCCTAATTGGATCACAGAGAGAGGTTAAAAAGGAAGTCTGCCTCTCTCCGCCGCGTAATAAGAGCACAGAGAACAAGCGGCTGTAAATAGTGACATTTGATGTTTGATGTTTTAAAAGACTTCAGCCTGGAGCTTAAATTACCAGCTAATGCTGCAACACTGTGAACTAAAATTTGGATATCAATGGTAGAGGACTTAAATGTGGCCGTGCACCCTCTGGATTAAGGAACTCCGGGCCAGCACGGCAGACTGCATTCTTTAGTAATAAAGGAGCTTGAACTTTAGATACTTTCGTTTCCGATGCAGATGCTTTGATCTTTTACAAGGCTACCAAACCAAAGTAACCTTCTTGAAGGGGCCACAATAGACTTAATGCAACAAACTAACCTCCTGGTTAAATTTTGGCTAAAGTTACAATTCTGAAAAGTAACTTATTTGACTTAAAAAATGGCTGCTAGTTTCTCCTGCTCTGGACAGGGGAGGGAATTGTGCTAGACTGTTATCTCTTGCTTTTGGCTCTCAAAACAACAGCTGATTTGCGGCTGTGAGAACTGTCGGCTGCCTGTCTCCCATCAATAATTGCCGCTGGGTACTTTATCTAAAAGGAAGTGACCTTGAGAGTGAATAGTTGAATAGCTATGCCGGTAAAAAGAAAGGACTCACAGGCGGAAGATAAAGTACCAAGGAGAGAGGGTGGCTGAGGGTTCGAATACAGAACTACTTCTTGCGGCACTAGAAGAATTTAAAAAGGATGTAAGACAGCAAATATCAGAAGTAAGCAAAAAGGTTGACCAAAATACAGAGGCACTTCAAAACATTGGAGTTTTGAAGGCAGAAATTGAACACACTAAACAGCAGGTGTCTAAGGTGGAAACAAGAGTGCAAAATTTGGAAGAGAGCAGAGCAGCAGACCAGGCCGGCCAGAGAGATGTACAGGCGTCTATTGCCTTTCTGCAGTTGAAGCAGAGAGAGATGAACATTAAAATCAGAGACCTTCCAGAATTAGAACAGGGGGACCTGAGAGACTACCTGGCTGAAGAATTTGCAAGACATTGGAATCTACAGACAGAAGAAATTAAAGCCCTGATAATCAGGGCCTACCGCTTCGGACCAAGAGATAAAAAGAATACCAAGTCAACAAATGACTGTCTGATTGAACTTCATAATAGAGAGGAGAGAGATTACATCCTAGGCCTTCATTACCAAAATAACTTGGTGATACAAAACCAACAAGTGGTCCTATTTAAAGATATTCCGAAGTACTTCCTGGATCTGCGGTCCAACTATACTGACTTAACAAGAGCGTTGAGGATTAAAAAAGTGAACTTCAGGTGGGAGTTCCCACAGGGCCTCTCCTTTACCTATAAGGACAAGAAGGTCAGAATTAAATCTCTTCAGGACAAAAGGAAATTCCTTGAAAAATACGACGCGGATTTTGGTTTGACACCAACACCGGACTTGCCACCAGGTGGAGGACCAGGCTTTAACCATCCCCTAGGAGCAGGAGGAGGAGCAGCAGAATAAAGTAAGATGGCACTTAAACTACTGACGCTTAACGTAAGAGGGCTGAACATCAAACCTAAGAGAAATCGTGTGTTCCACAACTTGATAAAGCAGAACCTGGATTTGATATGTCTACAAGAAACACACGTCACAAGATTACACCGAAGAGTTCTGCAAAATAAAAAGTTGGGCCAAGAATTTATTTCATCAGCTAAAGTTAAGAAAAGAGGAGTTGTAATCTATGCCAAGGAGAAATATGACCCAAAACTACTTTTTAAGGACCAGGAGGGAAGGTTTGTTGCTATTCAAATAACTGTGCAAGGCGAAAAACTTTTGATATTGGGAATTTATGCACCGAACGACAGCAAATCGGATTTCTACAAGGAGCTCCATGACAAATTGCTGGATTATATGGATTACAAAATGGTGGCTTTAGGTGATTTTAATGCTGTGGCCTCCACTTTGATGGACAGATCACAAAGAGTAAAATTCACAAATGATGGGAGACTACCAAAGACTTTTTTTGAAATGTCAGAAAACTTGGATTGGATAGATGGATGGAGAATAAAACACCCAACAGACACTGAAGCCACATTTCAATCAGAGGCAATGGGTGCCTGGAGCAGAATCGATATGATATGGGTATCAAGGGAGTTGTCTCCCAGGATACTCAAAGCTGAAATACATCCAAGAACCTGCTCTGACCATAATGCAGTACAGCTGGATTTAAGACTGACAGCACAGGGTTCCCCTCGGTGGAGAATGGATGATTCGCTGCTCAGGAACGGGAAGATATGTGAGAAGGCCCATAAGACCCTGAAAGACTTTTTTGAGTTAAATTTGAACACGACAGTGGAGAAAAGGGTCGTATGGGACGCAAGTAAGGCTGTGATGAGAGGTTTCCTGATTCAGCAAAAGGCAATAAGAAAGAGGATACAAAATGAGAAAAAGGAAGCAATATTACAGCAACTTAAGGAAAAGGAAAAGAAGCTGAGGACAACGCCCAAGAACATACAATTGCAGAAAGAAATCAAATATCTACAGGCGGAATTTTCCCAGCTTACCAACCAAGAGATAGAGTGGAAGGTCAAAATGATGAACCAAAGATCTTTTGAATCTGCAAACAAATGTGGCAAGTTGCTGGCGTGGCAACTGAAGAAGAGACAGAAACAAAACACAATAACGAGCTTGATAATTGATGGAAGAACCGTGGAGAACCCTGTGGAGATCAGAAAAAATTTTCAGAAATTCTACAAAAAGCTGTACAAAGAGAATAATCACAACCAAAATTTGATCGAGCAGTTCTTAAAAGAAAACGGTTTGCATAAAATCCCAGAAGAAAGAAAGGCCCTACTCAATCATCTCATAACAAGATCTGAAATAGAATCAGCGATAGGACAGATGAAATTAGAAAAGGCACCCGGACCGGATGGACTTTCTGCAAAATATTATAAGGAATTAAAGGACTGGCTAATACAGCCTTTGATGGAAGTTTGCAATGAAATCTTGAAGGGAAGTAAGGCACCCAAATCCTGGAAGGATGCATATATAACTCTAATACCTAAACAAGACACCGATACTACTCAGATGAAAAATTATAGACCAATCTCCCTCCTTAATGTGGATTACAAAATCTTTGCAAATATAATGGCCAGTAGATTGAAGAAAGTATTAATGGAGATTATCCACAAAGATCAAGCTGGTTTTTTACCAGAAAGACATTTAAACGGTAATATAAGGAACATTGTGGATATTCTAGAAAAGTTGGAACCAGAAAGAAATTCGAAAGTAATTTTAATGTTTATCGATGCGGAAAAGGCCTTTGATAATGTTTCTTGGAGTTTTATGAAGAAAAACTTTGAAAAAATGGAGGTGGGAGGGGGTTTCTTGAATGGTTTGGAAGCAATATACACTGAACAAAGAGCTAAGATAATAGTGAATAATGTAGTATCAGAAGAAATTTGGATTGAAAAAGGAACAAGACAAGGGTGCCCACTGTCCCCATTATTGTTTATAACGGTCCTGGAAGTCCTTTTGAACATGCTTAGAAAAGAAAGTGAGGTTAAGGGTGTGAGAGTAGGAGCCAAGGAATATAAACTTAAAGCCTTTGCAGATGATTTGGTGTTGACCCTAGAGGAACCTGAATCCAGTGCAACTAGGGCACTGGACATTATACAAGACTTTGGACAGGTAGCCGGTTTTAAATTGAATAAAGCCAAGACTAAAGTATTAGGGAAAAACCTGACGCAGGAAGAAAAAGAGAGTATCCAGGCGAAAACAGGACTTACATTTGCCAAGAAAGTTAAATATCTAGGTGTGAATATGACCATAAAAAATTCGAATCTATATAAAAACAATTATGAAAAAGTATGGTCTGAAATTAAGAGAGATTTGGAAATCTGGACTAGATTGAAATTGTCCCTGTTGGGCCGAATTGCTGTGATTAAGATGAATGTATTGCCTAAATTACTTTTCTTCTTTCAGGCATTGCCAATAGTGGATAGAATGGAGCCTTTCCAAAGCTGGCAGAAGGCTATCTCTAAATTTGTATGGCAGGGAAAAAAACCCAGAATTAAATTTAAGATTTTAACAGACGATAAGAAAAGAGGGGGCTTTTCCCTGCCGGAATTGAGTATATATTTTGAAGCTGCAGCCTTCTGCTGGCTGAAGGATTGGTTCCTTCTAGAAAATACTGATGTGTTGGACCTGGAAGGTTGTGATAATGTATTTGGATGGCATGCATATTTATGGTATGATAAAGTCAAGGTCCACAGGGGCTTTAAACAACATTTAGTTAAGAAAGCATTGTTTAGAGTGTGGATGAAATACAAAGATTTGTTAGAAAAGAAGACACCTAGATGGATATCACCATTAGAAGCAAAGGCTGACAAAAAACCTTTTTCGAGAGGAAATTGGCCTAGATACATGGACATCCTTGTGCAAGAAGGAGAAAGTGTCAGGTTGAAACCCTATGAACAAATGAGAGATAAAGTTACGAACTGGCTGCAGTATCATCAGATTAATGAACTTTTTAAAATGGATAAAAAACTTGGTTTTCAGTTGGAAAAGTCGAAATTGGAAACGGAATTGTTAGAGCCAAAAACCCAAAATTTATCCAGAATGTACCAACTGCTGCTTGAATGGCATACACAGGATGAGTTGGTTAAATCGGCAATGATAGAGTGGGCTAGAGATGTAGGACATAATATTATGATGGCCGACTGGGAGAGACTATGGCGAAAAGATATTAACTTTACTGCATGTACTTTGTTGAAAGAGAACATAATGAAAATGATATACAGATGGTATTTAACTCCAGTCAAGCTAGCAAAAATCTATCATTTGCATGACAACAAATGTTGGAAGTGTGGAAAAGCAGATGGAACTTTCTATCATATGTGGTGGACCTGCCCGAGCACGAGTGCCTTCTGGGAGATAATTTATAATGAAATTAAAAAGGTGTTGAAAAACACATTTACTAAGAAACCAGAGGCATTTCTGCTTGGAATGGTCAACCACGAAATACCCAGGGTAGACCACACTTTCTTCATGTATGCCACTACAGCAGCTAGAATTTTGATTGCCAAATATTGGAAAACAAATGATTCACCAAAGCTAGAGGAATGGCAGATGAAAATGATGGACTATATGGAACTTGCCGAGCTGACCTCGAGACTCCGAGACCAGAGGGAAGAGGCGACAGAACAAGAATGGAAGAAATTCAAGATGTACATTAATAAGTGTTGCAAAATTAGTAATTAGGAAAAGCTGAAGTTAGTTGTTATTGTTATAGCTGAGCATAAGATAAGAGTTGTTGGAAATTATATTGTTAAACATAGTTTAAGATTGAATATAAGTTTAAGATAAGGAGCTAAGTAATTAAGAATAAGATTTGAAGTATTAGAGTTAAATATTGATAGAAAGATAATGATAAGTACCTGTGAATATATATGAGGAATAAGAAACGCGGTGGAGGGAGGCGGGGGAAGTCCACCCAACAAGTTAAGGAACAAGACATGAATTAGAATGTATTTTGTTTTGTATTTTTATTTGTTAGTTAGTGTTATGTGTGATTGGTGTGCTGTATGTCTGTATTTTTATGTTGAAAAACCTAATAAAAATTATTTAAAAAAAAAAAAAATAACATTACATCTGAAACCTGAAGCACACAATTAAGGAACCAGGTTTCTGTGGATGGTTTATTATAAGGTTTCCATGAGATACAAATCGGCTTTTTCTTCCCAGGCAGGGCATCGGTGCCTTCTAAAGCTATAGGGCAGGTAGCAAGCTGCAACTGTGGAATCGCTGCTTGTCAGGGAATAGGGTTAGAAAAAAATGGTTGGCAATACAAACTAAATACAAAAAGGCAGTTTTGGAAATACAGACATAACTCGGACTACAGGTAGGTAGCCGTGTTGGTCTGTCATAGTCAAAACAAAATAAAAAAATTCCTTCCAGTAGCACCTTAGAGACCAACTAAGTTTGTTCTTGGTATGAGCTTTCATGTGCATGCACACTTCTTCAGATGCACTGAAACAGAAGTCACCAGACCCACAGCTATCAGCCAATCACCCTTTCCCACCACCCTTCTGAGTAATACCCCTCCTACCCTCTCACTATATATAAGGGTCTGGTGACTTCTGTTTCAGTGAATCTGAAGAAGTGTGCATGCACACGAAAGCCCATACCAAGAACAAACTTAGTTGGTCTCTAAGGTGCTACTGGAAGGAATTTTTTATTTTTTTTTTGTTATAACTCGGACTGTAATCTGAATCCTGTTTGCACCTATATCATCGAGCAGGGAGTTGGTGATGTGAAGGACACTCTCTTACCTTCCCTTCTGCACAAGCTGTGCCTCTGTTAACCAAAGCTGGATCGGGAACATCTGATCCCAGAGCAAAATCAGTAGTCACACACCTAACGCCACCTTGAACCTGGCTGTATATCTGGGATGGAAGATTCTGTTGACTGACAGATGTGCAGTGAATCTTGCCACATAGGCTATTGCTGCAATAAAAATGAAATACAAAAATTAAGAAAGTGGGGAAACACCAGAGTAAATCTCAAAATACCTCCCATCTTCTAATGTTTATACAAGCATACATGGTTCGGTTTGCTCAAGTTTTTAAAATGCCACCAATCACGTTTGTACAAACTAGATGATCCATATTAACAGTTTAACAGCATAAAATCTGGGCTGCTTTTAGGGAGGAGGAAAGACCGCATGTATCCGCTTCAGAGCAGCTATCCTGCATGGTTTATGAAGCTGTGGGAAAGCACTATGGCCACGTGTTTCTCCTTTACATTGTGTGCCAGCTGCTCCAAGATTCAGTCCTGCATTAGGGCAGAGTTCCCTGTTACATCCAAACCGGGGGACTCTGGCTTAATATCATTTAACAAATAAGGATAATAAAGCAGGATTGTATTCTGATTTGTTAACCAGCATTAAGCTGGGGTCCCCTGCTTTAAACATAATGGCTCGATGCCAGCTAGGATCTTTGTCTCAAAACCAATGCATGATTGTAAATGGGGAAGTGTGAGGGATGAGCATCAGTGGTGAACTTTGGGCCCTGTGTGATGCTAAAATTCGGCACCCCTGCCTCTTGCACTCCATTTCTAAAAGCATTATTTTGTCACCCTCTGCAGCATGGCACCCAGTGCAACTGCACCAGTCAAACCACCTAAAACCGCCTCTGGTGCTTGGCTACAGTTACATAAGCCATGGTTTATGAAGCCATTGTCTATCATCCATTAGGGTTTCAGCTTCCATGAAGCTGTATAATATGACTTCCTGTGTACTTACGCTTGAGAACATTTAACAAAATCTCCTTTTGACATTCCACAGTTGCCGAGCCTGTCTCCATTACTATTGGCTGTTTCAAAGCAAGCATTTGGCCCTTTCTTTGCTCCTATAAAAACAACAGAAACGTATTTGTCAAAAATAGTCCGTTTTCTTAATGTGTAACATAGCTGTTTCTGCTAACTTAATATCAGTTGTGTTTCATGGGCTATAAACCGTTTCAAACATACCCTTTCCAAAGAGGGATTCACACTGAGAATCATAATTCTGACAAATTCCAGCATAGCAATAGTCTTTCATATTGTTGCATGGGTAGCCATCCATGATATACACATCATCTGGGCAGTCGGGATATGTTCCATTGCAATACTCAGGGAGATCACAGGCATTCATTTTTGGCCTGCACTGCACTCCTGCGACCTTGAACTAGAAAACAGAATTTTATTTATTTCGTTTGCTTGGTAACCATAACAAAGACACTATAACAATACGTGGAAGTGAGACGGGAAAAAGAGGAGTAAAAATGCCTTTGACAGCAGCTTGTAAAAAGGGAGAAGAGGCAGGAACAATTCCTGGTGCTCAACTTCAATAAAAGGGTAAGTTGATAGGGTTGCTAGCTATACTGAAGGAAATATGGTAGAAGGTGCTGTTGTTCCAACCATGGCAAAAAAATAATAATGCAAGAAGTAGGGCCAGTCCAGTAAATTTTGCTGCCTGAGGGGAAGAACAAGATGGAGCTTTCCGAACACTTCCCACCCCCACCAATTCCATGTTCTGAAACCAGGGATGTTGGCGAATTCTGCAAGAAATGCAAGCAGAAATTGCAGGTGTTTGCTTATTCATCCTATATCTGGAACAGAAATTGATGCAGGATGCATTCGGTATTCGCCGTTTCAATGTGCAAATGGTACGTAATTTATTATCTTCGTGCCTTCCATTTGCATTGTTTCCTTTGCATTGAAATTAATGGTGTAGAATAACATAATGATTACACAATGAATTATGTAAAATTTCACCATAGCGGACACTGAAATGAATAGCATTGTTTTTGTCAGAAGCCAAACTGCAGTGGAATGGAAACAGCACTGCATAGGACAAGTACAAGGTGGAACAGAAATCAGTGCCTTCTTACATTCCTCACTGAACCAGTAGCTCAATTTTACTTCAGCACTGGTTATGGGTCAGCATCCTCCGCCACACCTAAGCTAGCTTAGGGGGAGCAGGACATGCAGGGTGACACACACAGCTCTGTTCTCTAACACCTCATGGCTGTTGCTCGCCCTCCAGTGGGCTTGCTTCTGGGTAAATAAGCATAGCACTGCACTGCACATGTACAGAAAGGGCAATCTAGCTTACTTGACACTTCTCACAGCACAATCCTTCCGCACACTCTGATCCAGCTTTTAGTTTGCACGTGGCAGCATCGCAACAAGGGTTGGTACACTCCTGTTAAGAAAAAAGACTTCAGTTGGACACTGAGTGTTAAATTGTCAAAAGCAACTTATGTTAGTTGCCCACTGAATCCCTCCTCAGAGAGCCCCCTTCAACTGGGGGGGGGCGCACGTGTCTTCTGTTCTTTAGAGGCTTTGATTTGGAGGGTTGCAATTCTAACCCCCCATTTTTCAGGTAGAAAGCCCCATTAATTCACTAGTATTTGCCTCTGAGTAGATCTGGTCAGAATCACGCTATGCGTGTTTCAGTTTATTGCTTGGGAGGGTGGGCAGAGAAGAGAATTTGGCTGGGCATTTCCCCACCAGTTTCCATTGCTCTGTAGGAATCTTTTATCTTTGCTCCAGGGGCTTAGAAAGGGAACCAGGGGTGTGTGGATGGGAAGAGGGGGTGGTTTTTACTTGTACAGCTCTCTTTGTCTGAGGTGCACAGGTAGGACGCCTCTACCCCTTACACAGAACAAGGCAGAAGGTGACTGAGGCACTGAAATTAAGGACTGTGGCACTAAAGACTTCCGGGGTGGAGGATGCATGTCATAATTTGGATGCTAACTAAAGCTTTGTGCATCTACTAAACTAGCCCAGTAGGTGGAGGGGGGGGAACCTGTTGCCCTGCTGTGCTAGTCAACTAATTGAAGGGACACAGTTTGGCTTTTAAGCACATCCCGAGTGGAGTCTGTATAGTACAGTCCACATTTATTCAGGCTGTTTACTGCCCGATGTGTGGAGCTGATATTGATGTCGTGTCGTCAGAGTAGACAGCAGGGCCAGCTTACTTCCAACTGTGGTGACACACATTGGCATCTAAAGGGCGTTTGTTGAAAGTTAAGAACATGGCTACTAGCAATATATCACTGCTTCTATAGCCTCCATATAGTAGGAGTATTTAAAATGAGAGTTGTCATAGTGATTTGTAGTTAAAAGTGGAAGTTGGCAAATGTGTCCTCTTTTTTGCTCTTCAAAATATGGCAAACCTAATTTATCTACATCTAGATAAGGGAGGTGTAGAAACCCTATTCCCTCCTGAAGAAGTGTTACACCCATTGTCCCCCTGAAAACACATATATTCTTCACCAACTCTTTATACATGCAAATAGTTGGTGCTTACAGGACCAGCTATGGCCAGTCAACTTTAAATAAATAAACTGGTTTGACAAATTTAGCAGTTTCTTCTACTACAAACTACAGTGCTGATGATACAAGATTAAAGTCTCAGTTGGTACTTATGAGCAGCATCTGAACCACCCCCACCCCATTCAGTGTTATAAATGGCAGTAAAACTTTCCATTTTGTGATCCCTTCCTTCTTGATGAAGTATTTACCTTTTGTTACATGTGGATTTCTCCTTGTTCTCATAACCTTTTCCTCTATCCTTGCCTAACAGAGCAGGTGTGAGGGAGAAAGGAGACAGAAATGGTGCACATTGCCTAGAGCAGTGGTAACCTCCACATCTGTCAGGGTGACAGGGTGGTCATACAAGATACAAAACCTCTTCCCCAACCTTGTCCTTTGACTCAGTCTGGAGTAGCAGTGGACAAAAAATTTCACTAACTCGCTGTTGCACTTCTACACCAAACACAAGGTGGGGGTAGTGGAAGGAGCAAATTAATGCACCGAATGCTATATCTAAATAATATTAATTCAAGAAACACCTACTTCTGGTGTGCCACAATCACATTCTTCATTTTTATCCACAATGTTGTTGCCACAGGCGGGCTCTGTATAAATATCACTTGGCTTGGGAGGATTTCGAAGACAGGTTCCTCTGCCTCTCAAGATGAGGTCCTCAAAATCATTGGCGCTGCAGCTGCTGAAGTTCTTGGACCCACTAGAAAGCACAAAATTGCCTGTGTTTTGCGTATCTATTTGTCAAGACTATGAAGTAGTGCATTTTGTCACTAGAAATCATCGTCTTATCAATACCATCTACTTCCCATTTTAAGGAATGAAAACTGTGTGCACTTTTTGCAAAAGAAGGAAAGGAACAGAGCAGGCCCACCCATAAGGCCCACCTGAGAAGAGGGAACTGACTGTTAAATCACTCTGAAAATTGTAGCTCTGTGAAGGGAATAGAGGTCTCAGCAAATCACAGCTCCCTGGATTCTTTGAGGGGAAGACATGACTGTTTATAAAGTGATTTGGTACTGCTTTAGGTGTATAGTGCAGATGTGGCCTTTGATTGTTCTTAAGCACCAACAGAAGATTAGAAGATAGACCCCCAATCTACAAATTAAAAATAAATAAGACAAGTTGCTATAATAAAATAAATAAGAGCTCTTACTTATCTGAACTGTGCATGATGTAGTGACCTGAACATCTTCCATCATCATGATTCATACCCAAATTGTGTCCTAGCTCATGTGCAACAACTGTAGCGTGAGCTATCACAGCGCCATGGTTAAACTGGCAAAGAGATAGACAGTGTTAGCATTATGTGAAGTGATAGAACCTCTGGAGGAACCGTTCCTCCTTGCCTATATGAACAGGAAAAAAACCATACACAGATACCTTATTTCTCTATTCTCTCTTCCCACGCTCTCTTTCTGACATTAAAATTTAGACTGCGAATTCCCTAGGGATCTATCTACTACCAGGAGCAACACTTCTGGTTAATCAAGAAAATACCTTAGCTGGAAGTTAATTCAGGATCTTGGGAGAACATGGTTTATATCATATATCATATCATATATTTATTTACTTTAAAAGCATTTCTAAACTGCTTAATATTTCAAAGATTTCCAAACAATGTATACTATTACATAGTAAATTTTGCATCCCATTACAGTTTTACAGATTAGCAGCCCATTTCCCCACAATCCATCATAGTAAAGGCAGGAAAGTTCTCTTTCCTTCACTCCATTTGCTTAAATGGAACAAGGAAATACGAATACACATCTGTTGTTGTATTCAGCCTAGCTCTATGGAGAATGTTCCATCTGTGCAAGGATTTCTCCTTGTGCAAGGGAATGTTTGCCCTGTCTCCTGCCCGCTAAATCTGTTCTGGGGTTTTCTCCAACCCTCTGGAGCAGAAATTGAGGTATGCAGAAGGAGACAGTGTGAAATCCCCTTGTCTTAGTGCTAATGTCTAGTTAAATAACACCCATAGCCACAATTGTATGAGAGACTTAACAGAGTAGTACAGGAAGAGCCAACTCAAGGTATATTGCTGTCTAGGCAAAAACTAATTATCTGCCCCCCTCCCCTACTGTATCCTGTTTCATGGAGGGGAGAGAGAGTGGTCGATTCTATTTAACACATCATGAATAGTTCAAATAGAGCATTATAAAAAGAATACAGTAGTAAACGTCTGCCCTATAATTATTACTCATATTATAGAAGTCCATGTTCTACAATCTTTTATCAACTCATAATTAAATCTACATAGTATTCTACCTTGTCAGGATTTGTCCAGCACGTGTTGATCAGCCCTCAGCGATACCAGCAAGCATGGAATCTAGCATCTAGTATTTTCTGCAACACCCTTCGCTTCCATTTTTAACACTGTCATTTTTTATTTTATTTGAAAGCACAGCTCTTAAGCATTGATTCTATAGACACTTATTGGAAGCAAGTCCCATTGAACTCAGTGGAGTTTGTTTCCAAGTAGAGATGTTGAGAACTGCACTGTGCAGTCCATGGAATATGCTTCAAAAAGTATAATTATGCCTTAGAAAAATCACAAAAACCTGTGCAAGAGGTTGGATTGATTATAAAAATAAGAAAACATACTGCTCTATTTTATTTTCATTTTTAATTGAAATAGAATTTGAGCTATCATAGTACAAAATTAGATTCTCCTTCCCATCGCACTGCAGATAGCTATACCAGAAATTATCAGCCTGCTCACTATGATCCTTTTTAATGACTGGTTATTTTGTTTTGCTGTTGACTGCAAGTCTAAACATATAATCAAGGCAAAAATTGACTGAAGCTCTGCCATAATCAAGAACTGGACTAAATGTATACAATGTAGATGCAGGTATGCCTTTGCTAAGACACTTTGCTAAGACATCTTACTTTGTGGAGCCCTTCGTTACACATTTGGAAAACAATTTTTTCGTAAACCAGTTTGAGATTCTGTTACTGTCAAGAAGTATGTGTATGTGTTTGTATTTAAATAAAATAATTAATAAATATAACGAGCAACCTCACGGCAAATCTTAAGGTCCTGTTGAATTGGCTGGATTTAGCACTGCAGGTGCAAGCATTTCCTACTTAATAGGCCAACATGTCCACAACTGAGAGAATATGCTTACTGTGCTGATTGACCCTCCATGATTCGGACTACAGACTGTGCCAACGAAAGCCATTCCAACCGTTGCACCAAATGCACTTCTCCCTCTGCAATGCAGGAACAGAATGAGTGTAATGCATTTCAAATATGTTTTGGGCTGTACAGTGCAATCTGTGACATCTAATATGGAATCTAACAGAACATACAGGAATTTCAACTTTCACATCAGAAAAAAAAAACCCATGCTGAGTCCTCATGCTTGCAGGAATAAGGTCAAGACCTGTTTGTTAAAATTCTTTCTGCTAAAACTCCAGGAACGTATAAAGCCTAGGTATGCGGAAGGGCTATGGTTCAGTGGCAAAGCATGAGAAAGGTCAAAGGTTCAATTTCTGGCATTTCCATGCAGGGCTGGGAGACATCCCTGTCTGAAATCCTGGAGAGCCACTGAACTAGACTGACTGACCAGTTGTCTGAGCAGCTTCCTAGATTCACATGTGTTCTGTGGCTGGGTGATGGTGGGGTTGGGAGAAATGTTTTTCTCCACAACTATCAAGCCAGTCACTTTTGTTCTCAGCCCTATCCCTCTCTACCTTGGATTATTCCATGAACCAAAACCTCTCTTTAAATAGTGGTCAGTTCCCAAGATAAAAAAAAACAAGAACACACTCAAGGCACTCAACCCACGCCTTCTGCCACATTCTCAGAACATAAAATTGCACAATCTGAAGGGGGAAACCAACACATGTGAGCGGACAAAGCATATGAAGCATATGAATTTTCCAAATTCATATGAAGCATATGAATTTTCCTAAACTGAGTTGTCCCCTTGGGCAGCAGAATCTCAAGAGTTCAGTGTCTCAGTCAGTAATCACAGATAGGTTTATGTAGAGAGGGGGAAACCTTACATGATGAGGTGGCTGACATCATTTCGTGATCTCTTCAGGAGATTTGTCTCTCTCCAGGATGCGAATTTGCCCAGCACATCTCCAGCTGAACCACTATCCACATCTATAGGGTTTCCTTGAGTCCATATTTCTAGCCCAATTAGGACAACTTGTATATTTAAGGGACTGAACATCTGCACATACAAAATTGTCATTATTATGAAGATATAAGGAATTTGATTAGGTATTGCTCCCGCAAACCCTTGGTGTTTGTCCACCTCTACCCCCAAAGGAACGTCATGCTACAAGGAAGGTGGAGCCACCTCTGCTTTCTCTGCTCCCAGTAGTTATGCATTCAACACAGTAAAGACAACACATTTTTTGATGAATTGTGCTCCCCATCATGCATACAGATGTACATCTAAAGCAGGCTCTGCATATGATTCCCATCCCACAGTCATTTCACCAAAGGCCATTGCTCCCAATGAGAATTGTATCTGTGTTGGGGAGCAGGACTCTTTAGGAGTGAAATGGAATTTGTAACACACATCCATAAATGACCTGAAGTACAATGACTGCCAAAACTGGCTTCATAGACTCTTAAAAACCACATAGGGGCTAATCTTTCTAAGTAATAAGGAACCTATGAGCCACTGTGGGGTTTGAGCTGTTAAAAAAATCCGCAACAGTCTCAAAAAGGGGCAGGAGTAGCAATAGACACTGCTGAAACAGTAGCGAAACATGGCCCCGCAATGCCTTTCAAGATGTAGGGAGCTGTGGTGGTGGGAGGTTACTGGGCAGTCCTGTCTACCTACCATTGGTAAGATGGTGTAGTAAAGAGGGCATTAAGCCAGGTGGCAGAGCTCTCCACCTGATATAATTTCATTTTACACTGCTATGGTAAATGCTATCTAAACATAAGAAGAGCCTGATTCTGCTGAGGCAGGCCATGCAATTAGCCTCTGCACACTGACTGATTTGATATAATCCAGTTATTGAAGAAAATATTGCTGTAGTGTTTTTACATTTTCTGCAAAATAGTGTAATAAAGCACAGTCTAATGTCTCTGTGACAACTTACCCCATCAACATAATTAGCCAGTTCTACTGTTTCCTTTTGTACAGCTTCAGCATCAGATTTCTTCAGCAAGTACTGAAACAATTCAAAATATAAGATGTTCTAGAGCAGGAAATTCAAATACTTTGGCAAAATGCATTGGGTTGAGAGAGAAATTACCCTGTTTTTATCAACAACCATATACAGTTCGACGTATCTTTTCTCTGGCAGCACAGCTCGCCTTCTCTGTAACAAGGAAAACAGACCACATGACATTACATATATTTCCACACTGCATTTTTTTATTTTGAAGTACTTTAAATAGATAAGCTAACTATAAAAAGTAACTAAAATGTTTTAGGAGGTGCCAGGCATCCAAGGAAAAGGCCAATTCATTGGCTGAACTGGCATTCTATAAATTTTCTAACTCACCATTGTAAGTTTGGAGGGGGGTCAGTCTATATTATGTCCTTGGATCTCATCCTGTGATCTTGTATCCAGTAAGGGCTAGAATCTAGTAGAAGAGGCTGTGGAACCTGCCAAACCAGTTCCTTTGCTAAGATAATGGCTTTGGCTGGTCAATTAAGTGCCCTAAAATCAGCATCTCAAAGAATAAGCTACAACTAGGTGATACTGTACTAGTCACTTTCTACTCATCTCTTCTAGCTGGCTGCCGCATGATTCTAGATATAAGAACTATAGCCCAAGTAGATTGTGTGAGCAAGAGAAAACTGGCCTTGCTCTGTGCTGAGCCGAAACTGGACTAAGGGGTTCCCTGGAAACCAATGGGGAAGAAAGATCTATTGGAGTTCTCTCTCTCTCTCTCTCTGTAGATAAAACCACATATATTAACAACACCACAATAATTTGACTCACCTGGGGTATGGAGCAAGCAGAAAGGTGTAATGCAAATTATCTGAGTTAAACTGAAATTAACTCAGTATGAAAATATCATTTTCTATTTAATCCTTGCCCCTTTTTTCAGGGCAATATTTTAACTATGGAAATAAAGTATCACGGAGAGACTTGTTGGAAATAAACCACCAGTCTCAGTTAAAAACCAGAAGGATTGTTGCTAGAAGCTAGAATAAATAGTTTAGACAAGGTGGACTATTTTCAAAAAACCATGTACGAATGCTTTTTACCCTTAGAATTTTGTCCGAATTGAAGGGACTGTGTGAGATATTTGTGTATTTGAGGAAAGTCTTTGTGCTCGGCTCGTGGTCATCATTTGGCACACCACATGAAAAGGGCTCATAGGGAGAGTTTTCTAATGTGTAGAAGAAGTGCTCAAATCGATCTGATCCATTGACTGGTTCCAAGCCATATCGCTTGCCGCCAATATGGAGCATTCCCCTGAAACCACAGAAAGGAAGAAAAGTTACCTGGCCTTGTCCTGCTCACCCACATCCACATCGATAACAGTTCAGCCTAAGTTAACTACTGCTAAACCATTCATAGCAATAGCATTTATTACAACGATATATAAAATGTGTTAAGGCTAGTCGAGTTAACTGTCTAGGCTGCCTACACTGTAACCCATTAGTAGCACAAAAGTGTACTTTTTTCCTTAATCCAGGATCATTGATGCTCATATTCAACAGGCTGCATTCAATCTAGACTGATTCTAGATCCTGACATCTACAAGAATGGGTGTGTGCTTACTTGATGCACATTTGAAAACCATGATCAGGTTATCCGTGCCTTTTCTTCCCTGCACATGCCCCAGATGAATGGATGAATCACCCTGCTGGGATAGCTCAGTCGGTAGAGCATGAGACTCTTAATCTCAGGGTTGTGGGTTCAAGCCCCACATTTTGCATTGCAGGGAGTTGGACTAGATGTCCTTTGTGGTCCCTTCCAACTCTGCAATTCTATGATTCTATAAGAAGGTTGACTGCGATCTTAGTATACACCCACACATCATTGGGCAGGAGGGGTTACACCGCTGCATTGCAAGGACCACTTCCATTTGTTTTCAAACAGCTGTACTGTGGGCCAATGAAGGATCAATTAGCAATAAGCCCCCCCCCCCGAAATGAAACTGATTTCTCAAGAAGTGCATTTCAGTGGCAAGAAATAGGCAATAGATCTAGACTGTGTGTGGACTATGTAGCAAAAGCAAGCGCTCAGACTCCCATTGATCCTAAAATAAAATGTCAAACAGATTAAAACATGTTACAGGTAGATAGCCGTGTTGGTCTGTCATAGTCAAAACAAAATAATAATAATAAAATTCCTTCCAGTAGCACCTTAGAGACCAACTACGGTAAGTTTGTTCTTGGTATGAGCTTTCGTGTGCATGCACACTTCTTCAGACATCTGAGGAATATTCTTCAGATATTCTTCAGGTATCTGAAGAAGTGTGCATGCACACGAAAGCTCATACCAAGAACAAACTTAGTTGGTCTCTAAGGTGCTACTGGAAAGATTAAAACATATTTGACTCAAAATAAAGTTAGAATGAAAAGGTAGTACCTAAGGCCATCACAGGTACTGAGAGCAAGCAGAGAGTCCTCAATCCCTTCAACAACTCCACGGTAATAACAGTGGGCCTGAAACCAAACAATTAATAGTGTTTTTCTTATGCAAACAACAGACGCAACCTGTAATTTGGAATACACAACTATGCTATGTTTACTCAAATTGGCTCACACACACACACACACACACACACACACACAAAATTTACTATGTAGTTTTCTGGATTCTGATGCAACTTATTTCTAAGTGCTATTTCTCACTAACCATCCTGTGATAAGGATTTAAGGAGAGAGAGGTTAAGGCCACCTCAGAGCCGCCTCCGGTTGGGGTTTCCCTCCCCACCATAGGCCCTTTCTACTGTCAATCATTTCCCCTGTGGGAAGGATGCAAACGACTTTTTACATGCTGACATTACTTATTGTGTGCTTTTTAAATGTAGTTTAAAATCTATTGTAAGCTGCTTTAGAAAGATTTTTATCATGTTTATACGGTTTGCTTTACAGGTTTTAGGTTCTGCTTTTGTTCTGTTTTGAATGCATATCACTGAACATTATTCCAAACAGTGTCACGAAGCACGCACCTGAGGGGACTTTGGTTAAGGAGGCTCCCTGCCTTGGAGGATAAGTGGTGTATGGGGGCTGGTGTCAACTATTTACCTCTGTGGAAAAGCCCAGAGGAAAAATTCATAGTCGGAAGATGCAAAGACCTGAGTCAATGAGGTGGTTGAATTCCTGCAGGCGAGAGCATTGTGACCCTGCCTTCTGCATTAAATGCAGCCAACACAACTTTGATGTTGTTCGGATGCCTGATTATCATCTTCCAAAGCAAGGGAGGGGGTCTTCCACCGTCACTGTACCTTAGCTTCAAAGGGAGTAGTCTCCAATTTGCCATCTTTTCTGTAGGTATATAGTATGAAATTCTCACCAATAAGGTTTCTGAAAGCATAAAAATATATAGCATGTGATTTTATGCTGGATTTCTTTTCCTTACTGCATTATCTGCAGATCAGGAAAATCTGAATTAAATGTGGGGTAGTGCAAGCTGCCCCTTGGATGAGGATAACATCATGTGGACAAGAAGAAAAAAATGTGAGCATGGGTTTTAAACCACTTTGAGGTTTTATTACAATCAAGTGGTGCATAAATGTAGTGAAATAAAAAAAAATGCACTGAATCAATTTTAAACTGGCGCGTGTACACAGCCACAGTCCACTCTGACCACTAGTAGTATTGACTGGTGATAATTTTAAGGTTTTCCAGGAACGGCGCCTTTCTGATACTGAAGACCTGGTTCATAAGATTGCTGTGCTTATTGCTTTGTGGGCAACTACTGGGTATTTGATCCGCTAACTCTTTGTTGTGTTGCCATTCCAGCCTGTTGATATGTTGCCGTTACCTGCTCCAGAGTAACAACACATTTATCAGGATGTGCTTTGGCAAGAACCTCATCTACCCTGGCGTTTGACACTTGAGATGTATAATTTTAGGACTCATTTTATTTCTGCAGTTCTGAATTGTTCTGAACTGTTTTTAACATTGTGTTTTAATTGCTGTAACCCACCCTGGGACCTTAGAGTAAAGGGAGGGTAAATAATGATACTTATAATTATTATTATTTTTTTAAAAAAATATTGTTTTGCTTAGATCTCTTTCTTAGAGATCCTGAAATGATCCCAATAATTTTCCCACATCACTCTTCATGACACATAGCCTAATGACCATGTCATTAGGAGGGGGTATGTAGTTTAGGGCTATTCCTGGATTCCTTTGCTATCACTTGAGGCTCAGGTTGCCAATCCAGTTGGATTCCAATGAAGTTCAGTCACAACATGCCCTTCACTGCTCCCATCCAAAAGTTTCTCTGTTGTATCCCAAGGTAAAGGTAAAGGGATCTCTGACCATTAGGTCCAGTCGTGTCCGACTCTGGGGTTGCGGCGCTCATCTCGCTTTATTGGCCGAGAGCCGGCGTACAGCTTCCGGGTCATGTGGCCAGCATGACAAAGCCACATGATCTGGCGAACAAGAGCAGTGCACAGAAATGCCGTTTACCATCCCGCTGGAGCGGTTCCTATTTATCTACTTGCACTTTGACGTGCTTTCGAACTGCTAGGTGGGCAGGAGCTGGGACCGAGCAATGGGAGCTCACCCCGTCGCAGGGATTCGAACCGCTGACCTTCTGATCAGCAAGCCCTAGACACTGTGGTTTAACCCACAGCACCACCTGGGTCCCGCGTATCCCAAGGTAGCTTGTGTTAAAAAATTAGGCCAGGATCTAGAGACACCTGTAGCCATGCATACAGTACTTCTACATGCACCCAGAAGAAAGCGGAATTTCTCCTTTTCTGGTACAGCCTCTCATTCCTCATAGGATGCTATGAGGCCACTGGAGAGGCACATCAAGGGCACTGAAGGCTGTTTCTGGAAGGAGGAAGCTGAACAGTCTGCTTGCATGCACAGACAGCACCGCACTACATGGATCCTGCTGCATGGGTCCATATTGGGTCTAACAGCTAAGTTCACCACAGGTGGATTGTTTAATATTTGCCAAAAGAAAAGTATATATTAAGTATACAAATTAAAGAACCATGTACAAATATATATAAAAAAAGTTTTCTCAGCTGCTACACCTTGCCTCTCATTCCTGATAATTTGTACACAAACACACATTTTAATTTGTTGCTGTTGTTTAGTCGTGTCCGACTCCTCATGACCCCATGGACCAGAGCACGCCAGGCACTCCTGTCTTCCACTGCCTCCCGCAGTTTGGTCAGACTCATGTTGGTAGCTTCGAGAACACTGTCCAGCCATTTCGTCCTCTGCCGTCCCCTTCTCCTTGTGCCCTCAATCTTTCACAACATCAGGGTCTTTTCCAGGGAGTCTTCTCTTCTCATGAGGTGGCCAAAGTATTGGCACCTCAGCTTCAGGATCTGTCCTTCCAGTGAGCACTCAGGGCTGATTTCCCTCAGAATGGATAGGTTTGATCTTCTTGCAGTCCATGGGACTCTCAAGAGTCTCCTCCAGCACCATAATTCAAAAGCATCAATTCTTCGGCGATCAGCCTTCTTTATGGTCCAGCTCTCACTTCCATACATCATTACTTGGAAAACCATAGCTTTAACTATATGGACCTTTGTCGGCAAGGTGATGTCTCTGCTTTTTAAGATGCTGTCTAGGTTTGTCATTGCTTTTCTCCCAAGAAGCAGGCGCCTTTTAATTTCATGACTGCTGTCACCATCTGAAGTGATCATGGAACCCAAGAAAGTAAAATCACTCACTGCCTCCATTTCTTTAAAAAAAATCCCTTCCCTTGTAGTCTACCATTCAACAGTACTCATCCCAATGAGATTTCATTGCAAATATTACATCAACTAAAATAAAACACGAAAAGGCCTTAGAACGGTATATGTAAAACATACTTATTTTTCTTTAATTTCAGGATATGTGTTCCATTTCCAGTTTGGATCAAGTAAGACAGCTGATTATCTAAATGCTCCTGAAAAATAAATCACATGCAAAACATAATATGCAGTTCTTTAAATCTTCATAAAACCAGCAGTGCCTCTTATCAAAAACATGTTGCTACAGCTTTGCTCAGTTTTCTAAACAGGCAACACATCTGCAGTATTCAGTCCAGCAGGCCATTGCACACTCTAGCATTAATTCCTACCAATTAGTTCTTTATATTTATACATTATAATAGATCCTCTGCATTTATTTATTTTTAAAGGGGGGGAGTTACACCCCGAGTCTGCAGATCTGCATAGCTGCGGCTGGTGCACAATGTAGCTTCTACTGCTGACACAGCTACGGTAACAGCCTATTTGAAGAGCACAGCACAAGCACATTCAACACTGTGTGCTGCCTGTCAGCTAAAATTATAGACGTAGCTTGCTTTGTAAACCTACCAGGATACAGCTCAGCCTTCAGGAATGACATCCCACTCCTTCAGGCCACTGATCGTGACCAGAGCACTGCATTTGGCAAATGGCATGGTTGCCTTATTAATACATGTTGGAGTGCTTCTCAGTATCCAACAAAACAGAAACATGGGGAGCTGCCTTATCCCAAGTTAGACCATTGACTCATCTCCCTCAGTATTGTTGATAGTGACTGTCAGTGGCCCTCCAGGCTTTCAACCAGGAGTCTTTCCCAGCCCTAGAAATGCCAGGGATTGAACCTGGGATCTTCTGCAAGCAAAGCATTTGTATTTATATTTGCATGTGTTCTACCACTGAACTATGATCGCTCCCTGGATCCATTCATGCCGGGGAATTGTCTTATGCTGGCACAGCTCTCCTCCCACCTGATCCTTTGCTCTGCTAATGTGGTGGGACATAGATTGGGACCTTAAGTCAAACATGCTTATCTTGTTTATAAACATTATTGAATAACCTGCTTGCAAACAAATCTGAAGGAAGGCTCAATAAACACCACACATCGTATAACCTTCTCCCAAACTTTGTGCAAACAAATCATGAGGAATGCTCAGGAAACCAGCCGTTTAGAAGCAAACTCAGTTCCAAGATGGAGACCGCAATGGGAGCTGAATAAGGCTGTGTACGTACTCCCGTTTTCTCTGCATTCAGTGCAGTTGTCTGGGAAGCAGTGTACATATGACTTCAGCCACAATTCATCTATCCTGTATTTTTAAAATGAAATACTGTGTTTTGATGCTTTGATCTGAAGAAGAAGAATAACATAGCTGGGTTTTAAGCATGTAATGTGTACACAACCCTAGTCCCTGCCAGGTGCTACAGATATCAGGTGATACACCTAGGATTCTGGGATAATGAAGAAATTAATTGGTAATTTAGTTCCAGCCCTTTCCTGGAGGGCCTTATTCAACCTGCTGTCTCCATTTGGGGGCTGAGTCTAGAAGAAGACAACATCTAGCCTAATTCTTGTACTTTTTAAATTCTTCCTTGTCCCACCACCCCCTGCTTTGTCTAACTTCTAGTTTGATAAAGAGTTCCAGATAACTCAAAAAAGTGGTACAACTCTGTGAAGTTTAGGTTGGTCCTAATAATGATATTCCACAGCTATGGATTTTTTTCTTATGGACAAACATGGCTGCTTTTGATTTTTATTTGCTTTGGATAAGTAGGACACCATATGTAGAACACTAAAGGGGGACAAAAATGGAAGGAAAAACAAACCTTATGAGAATGCGTCCAGCGCTTCACCCTGTCAGTCAGTCTTTGAGGAATTACAATCTCATATGTGGAATGCCTAGAGATCTGATGAGCATACCATCCTAAAAATAAGGTTACAGTTTTTCAGTTTGTGTGGAGAGACCAGCCTGATAATGTCACAAGAAGATTTATTTTATAATGCTCCAAAGGATCTGGACTCATCCTTTAAAAGGATTATAGAAAACAAGGTTGGGATCCACAGAATCTTAGCATACTTACAAGGTCAGCCGATTTTCTTCAAGCTTGGCCCTGTCAAGTCCCAAAAATTTTCTTATCTCTCTTTAATTTTAGACAATTTCTAGCCTTTATGGTTTATGCAGGATCCATGCAAAAATTGAATGTTAAAAACAAACTAATTCTTCAAAGCCTGCAAAAGGCTTTGTGGAAGATCCAAAGTAGCAGAAGTAGGAGTCCACTAGCACAATGGTGCTTCTCTACTCTCCCCTCCTCTCTACAGCCCCCAGCCTATGTGCCCTCAAAATCTGCTCCAGAGGGTTGGGGGCACCCTCCAGAACAGATTGAGGGGGGCACGGAAACTGGAGGAGAGAAACTGGGGGTCTTGTTGCACGAGTGGAGTTTGTTTTCTACAAGTAAGCAGACATAATTGGATCTAATCCTATAGTCTAAAGAAGGTTTACAATAATAAAAAAATGGAACGAAATGAGCAAGTGAGCAAACATGCCATTGGTCAAAAAAAATTTTATGACCTTCTAAAAACAAAGAAGACACCTGTTGAACAGGTTATCCAGAGACTGCCCAATACTAGATTCCACGGAAATGAGAGTTCTCTCAAAAAATTTTATTTCTGACCTCCTTAAAATGCCTTTGTGCAAAAATGGGGTGATAAATACATTAAATGATAGATAACCATACCTATATTTTATCAATATTCTCAGGCACCCCTTACTTGCTTTGTCTGTTACTACAAACAGGGTGAGCCCAAGACGTTTTGCTGTCTAAGAAATATGGATATATGTGTCCCCACCCCTCCATGAGCAGAAGCTGCCAGACTGGTAGCTGAATCTTACTTCAAAACTGTTGATGGGATTGTGTCTTCTACAGCACCTGAGGGCTCCAAATTCGCTTGGGAGGTGCTGGGTAGTCTGTTTGGCCAGGCCCATGTGGTGGTGGGCAGCCAGGTACTCTGAGCCTTGGAGGGCTAAGCCAGACAGTAGACTCTGCCAGGGGCCTGACGGTCTTATGCTGTCATGCCAAGAATAGGCCTACCCTGTGCCTTCCATCTGCCCTGGGCTTCAGACAAGCTTTGCACAGGCCTGTGAGAGGTACATATGGCTCAGCCTTCCAACATCTTGTTACTGCCCCCACTTCAGCCGCCTGAAGCAGCTACCTCTTTATACCTAATGATAGGGCCGATTCTTGGTAAAAAATATCTTTATACAAGACACTCAGTACATACCTTTAAACTACCTCAGTGATACAAAATTAACTGGTTCACATATTATGTTAGTCACTGGAGGAACTATCAACAAAAGTTGGAAGGGACCACGAGGGTCATCTAGTTCAATGCCCCTGAAATGCAGGAATCTTTGGGCCCAACATGGGGCTCGAACCCACAACCCTGAGATTAAGAGTCTCAGGTTCTACCCACTGACCTACTGAAGCAACTATAAAGCAAATGTATGAATTGCAGGCCTGACTCACTGGTGACTGTTCTTACGGTAAATATCAGGCAAACTTGCTTGGAAGAATTCTGTCCCTCTATCTATGGTGCTGTATAAAGCCTGTTAATCAGTGTTTAAAGAAAGGTTCCCACTGAGTAAACAACTCTTTTTAAACAAACCAAGCTTCACATCTTCTAGAAATGGTCTTTGAAATACGAAACAGTGTCCTTCCCTAAAAAACCAATATCTGACACAAAACTTTTCTTCGTTGCCTATAATTCAGCTCACAAAAGGAGTTTCCCTCCCCACTATGCACCGGCTTCCTTTTGCACACAGAAATGCACCAGGTTCATTTAAAAACAAACATGCTACTAATTAACAGCTGAATACTAATATAGCAAAAACAGTTTTCAAAGAACACAGGCTACTTTAATTTATGCACACACAGCCTCTTCTGCATAATGCTTTTTCAAAATAGATCCTAATGTCAGTTTGAAACATTTCCAAAACACCACATTATTTAAAGATGTGTCCTTCATCATGTGATCTTTCATACCTATCTTATATTACAGCAGCACATCATCCATTCCTATTCCAAATACCACCACCCACCCACCCCTAATTTTTTTGAACAATGGGATGCCAACTCTTCGATGCTACTTTGTATACTCCTTCCTTCTTCAACATTATTGATGATTTGACAGCGCTTAATTTCCGCAATTTCCTAACCAGCTCTGGTTTATTTGGGTTCTATTTTACTTCACTTTCCATGTTTTGGCATAAAGATTTCTAGGCTGGTATATATAAAACCTGCATTTGGATTTAAACTTACAATTCAATACATATTACCAAAAATTGATCAGGACCAATACTCTGTACCATCCTTGGAATCAGCATCCACACTGTTTGGTAAAGATTGAAGAGGGCGTGAAAAGTAAACTTTTTTCACACACATATATAAATAAGGAGCTTAAACCTCTGAGTCTTTTGCCCAATATGCTCCTTTTAGGCTATGACTGCTTCCATTTCAGGAACTGTATCAAGAGATTCTAGCTGCCTGATTCACAACTTCTTCTGAGAGAAAGGAAGCATTCTTAAAACCCTGATGTGAAATGGACTTTTTTTGTTTTGTTTTTGAAGCACGAAATAAACGTTTGTCCCTATACAAGTGCTAAAGATCACAGCCTAAACCAACCTCCAAGTACTCTGGTTTAACTGAGTTGGGTATCAATGTAAACTTCTAATTGCTTTTAAAACAGACAGAAAACAAAGCAAAACTTACCCATTGTTAGCACTGGTTTTCCAATGCCGGTTAGTCCTAGCATGATTAAATAATACAGGCAACATTCTGACATGGTTTCTTCCTCCGGCTTCGCTGGCTAGGGTGCTCCAGCCTGGAATGCCCCAGCAATTTCACCTAATGGCCATAAAGCAACAGAACTGAGTCTTAGGACGGCAGGCGACTGACATAGTAACACAAGAATTCAGATAACACTTCCAAGGAAAGGGGAAGTGACTCTCTGAGCCAACACTGCAGAAAACTGGTTTGTCAACTTACCATTTACAGGCGGCGTAACTGGAGAAATGCACCCTGTCCACTTCACTGTAAAGATGACAAAACTAGATTCCTCCAAAACTATTTTACAAAGCCCTAGGGCTTTTTTCACAACTAAAGTGAAAAACATCCGCCTTTTAGCCTGGAACATGTCACTTGCGACTGCCGCAAATATAGGATAGCGAGCGGAAAAGAGCCATTAAGACATCCTAGACAGTGTATATTTCAGAATTGTAGCACAGACACTGGTGGGTGGGGTGGAGATGTTGAAACAAAAGACCAAAAGTCCAGGCCCAGCAGATTTAATTTTATTATGAGATGAGTAAATAAAGTATGACAGCAATGCTGTTGCTAAAGTTGCAGCCGTGAACTCAGCTGACCAGGAACTGCACCAGAATGATTTCATTTGCAAGTGGGTCCCCACCCAGCCTTAAAAATATATTAAAATTCCTTTCAAAAGCAACTCTGAAGATGGAAAGTGATGTACCTACAATGTAGAAATACTTGGCAGTGATGAACTGAGGTTTTTTTTTTAAATCTCAACACATTTGTATGTTTTGTGTTTGTGTATAATTCCCAACCTGGCACAGTGATGTGTCACCAGAGAAGCAGGTCCCACAGAGCAGCCTAGTCTCTGCCTTGAAGAATAGTAGTGGTGGTGGGGCAGTCAGATTGAGGGACGATCACTAAGATTCCCCCCCCCCAAAAAAAAACCAGTGGTGGTCAATCCGTGGCCCTAGGCTACATTTTACGTAGACTTTTTCTTAATTCAAAAGCCCTCTGCAACTTTGGACCTCTGACATGAGTAATCTCTCTTGGTAAGTCCACTATGCAAGGAAGAAGAGATAAAGAGATGTCAGGGAAATAAAGAAAAAGAGATTTACAGGGGGGGAGAGAGAGAGAGAGTAAAAAGAGGTAAGAGAGAAATGCTCTCAGATGCAGTGGCGGCTGACAGATTTCCTCTGAAGTAACGCAACCCTCTACAGCATGGGTAGGCAAACTAAGGCCTGGGGGCTGGATCCGGCCCAATAGCCTTCTAAATCTGGCCCCTGGGTGGTGTGGGAATCAGTGTGTAGAATGTCCTTTTATTTAAAATGCATCTCTGGGTTATTTGTGGGGCATAGGAATTCGTTAACTCCCCCCCCAATATAGATAGATAGATAGATAGATAGATGATAGATAGATAGATAGATAGATAGATAGATAGATAGATAGATAGATAGATAGATAGTCTGGCCCCCACAAGGTCCGAGGGACAGTGGACCGGCCCCCTGCTGAAAAAGTTTGCTGACCCCTGCTCTACAGGGGGGAAAAAGGCTTGTCCACATTTGAACATTCTTTAGCTGTTAATTCACCTTCCTCCCATTCAAATTAGACCAAAGTAGTCCACATCCACACATATTTGACTTTGTATACGAGCAACTTAAGTCTTTCTCGTTCATACCAGTAGGCGTTCCCTTTTGAGTATGTCCCCACCGTCTAATTTGTTGATTCTCTATTGCTGATTAAGTACAGTATCGGCAGGGAATCCATCAGATAGCTGTGTGCGCACCTTGGGTTTTCTTTATTTTTATAGTTGCCTCAGAAGTGTGTGGAGACACACAACTGTAAATGCACTTTCTTACCGAAAAAGGATCCACTTGAGGCATTAGGACTGTGACAACTGTACAGAGAAATCCATAAACAGATCCAAGCAAGGAACCTCTCCCTTGACACAACCCTATTTCAGGCTGCAGGGAATGGAGCAAGGGTCATATGGCACCCCTACTTCTCTCACCTCCTGCAGCCAGACTTTTCCCATCACTTCCTGAGCCCCCAGTGCTTCCACGACGGCAACCTGCTGGGCAGCCAAGCTACCCACCACAGTGGACACTTCTGAATTCTAATCCCCAGCATCTTTCTTTTCTTGGAGAAGTCTAGAAAGACATCAAATCAGACTAAAAAGTGAACGGTGAGAGCTCCCTCACTATAGGCACAGTTATAGGAAGGTGGGCCATAGAGTTTGCCAGAAATACCTAACTGAAAAAGGGCTCTTGCCTTTCTCATGCCACTTTGCAGCACTGGTAAAATGCTCATCAGCCTTACCAGGAGTCCAACATGGCAGCAACAACTTTGCAAAACCCACCTGGGATTGCATTGCAACCCTCCTGTGGGTCCTGAACCATTGGTTGAAGACCTATGAACTATACTTTTGCTCCAGCTCACAACAGTAATATTTAAAAACCTGCTTCCACATTGGAAACTGGCATCAGCAAAATTCTCTAGAGGCCAGTGAAGACATGCAACTGAACAGTTCCGCTTCTCCTTTTGCTAACCACAAGCAGGCAGGAAAGATTCATTTTTGATCTTATGACCGTTTAGTAAAATAAGGGCAGACAGGTTTCACATCTGGGGTCGGGGAGTGGCAGACTGTTCACTTTGTAGAATGCTAGAAGTTTGGAAGCAGTGTTGCTATTCCACACCTGGCTTAAAACAAAACAGCAACGATAGGATAGCATTAAATTGTCTATGTCTGGGAGCAACCACGGTGTTAAGAGGGAACACAACATGTCTGCATATCATGAGCACTGGCTTTTTCTTTCTTTTTCTTTTAGTGGGGAGGGAGAAGAGACACAGGTAGCAATTTAGCTAGATTTGCCTTTGCTGAAATTAGATGTGTGTTTCCATACAGGATCTCCGTTGCTGTGTATAATATTTTCTTTTCAACATAATGATGTGGTGATGATATAAAGTATTTTAGGCTGTAAGCCGAACTCTGAACCTCCATACCTGCAGGGTGCTGTGGAGTAGCGTAGCCACCACCAGATCCACACCCACAACCCGCACACTTACAGTAGCAATGGTGTTACGGGGTGGGAAGGGTAATCAACATCTGTGAGACCAACTCAGGATCTAGAAAAACCTGGGCTGGCTCTGCCTTACCCTTTCTCTACCCTCTGAACACCCCGCTTCAGGGCTTTCTGCTGGCAGGGATACACCAGTGGGCCTCCTGCCTGCACATGCAGCAGGAAGATGGTTCAATTGGGAGAGCCAAGCAGAGGAGCACCTCCACTTAATCCCAGCTCGCCAGTTAGGCATAAATGGGGTTTCGATTAATTGCTCTGCCCCAGTGTAACCCTATGCATGTCTAGTCAGAGTTGTCCCACTGAGAACTATGGAACTTATTCCCAGGAATAAGTGTATATAAGGCTGCATCCTCATGCTGTGTACACACTATACTGTTTAAAGCACCTTCAAAGCACACACACCCCTCAAAAAATTCTGGAGACTGAAGTTTGTTAAGAGTTGCTGGGAACTGTAACTCTGCAAGGACTAAACTGCTTTGGGGGGGGGGGTGCTTTGGTGTGTGTAGTACACAGCCACAGTATTAGTGAAGTTCACTTAAAACATCATTATATCCCACTCCTGTATAAATGTCCTTCAGTTTCCATTCATGCTAGTGTTTGTATTGTACAGTATTGCAAACCTGCACCAGTGACAATATATTCTACAACTAAAGATCAAGCAGGTGATTTTTTTTTTTTTAAAAAAAGATTTTATTAGAGTGCTTTTGTAAGCCACTATCTAGTTATACAAGCTTTTGTGGGGTCTAAAGATCAACAGCCGCCGCCTTGGGTCTACTTTTGGGACATGGAAGCTATCACGCACCCTTTAGTGATGATGACAACAGCAATGAGAACATCTGCCAAGAGTGAGGCTTGATCCAACTTGTTTCCTCTGCCGCCTAGATATAGCCAGGAGCGGAGATGCTAGGAGGACCATCTTTCTTGGTTCAAGATATGGGGCCCTGGTGAAGTTATGCCTTTGGTTTTGGGGCTACAGTTGAGATCCAAGTGAGAGTGGGATGTCATTGAATACATCGAAGACAAAAGTGGGGCTTTCAGCGCGCGCACACACACACATACAAGCACTTTGCATTTTGGGAATGCACAGCATCACATTGCAGCCTTGCCCACCCACCCCCTATTTTGCAACGGGGGAGGCTAATGACACTGGCTGATCTGCGTCGCAGGGTTGTCGCAAGGCACCTTTTCTGAGACCCCGTGTGCAATATGGAGTGGGTAAACCTGGACAGTTTATTTCCCTCTTCCTAGCGCGAGCAGAGTTTGCTGAGCGCCGAAAAGCCGAATCTTAAATAATAATAAAAAGCAAACAAAATACACGAATGGCACCCCCCCCCCCGCCCCACACACAAGAAGACCTGGGTTTCAACGAGAATGAACTTCTGTCTCTGCTTCTACTGGGGCGGGGGGTGCGCGTGGGGTGAGCGGGGCAGGATACAGCCAAATCCCTGCAACGGCTTCCTCCGTGGTCTCTCGTGAGCGGCTTTCCCTGCTTCACCACTCAAACATGAGGGAGCCGCGGCGTCGAAAGAAACCCGGGAATCCAGGCTGCGGACAGCCAAACATCGCCTTTTCTCTATGGCCAGCTTTCATCCTATCGTATGCTATTGCGTCTACGGTTGAAGCAGCGGAAGGGCGGAAGTTCCTGCGGGGAAGAACCGTCCGGCGAGCCCGGCGATCTTGGGAAGCTGAGTTCCCCCCTCGAGAATCGCTCCCTTCTTCTTCCCCGCTGCCCGCGTATGGTCCTTCCGCGTAGCATCCTCTCGGCGCCCAGAGCCCGGGGGGCTTCCTGCTTGCCATGGCGAGCGGCAGCAGCCTGACGGCGGTAGCTGGCCTCGGGAAAGCTCCCTCCGCTGGAGGCTCCTTCGCGCCCGCCGGCCGCCTCTCGGCAGCCTGCTCCTGGGAGTGCCGGGCGGACCTGGCGGGAGTCCTGCGCCTCGTCCCGGAGGGGGGAGCCGACGCCTGCGGGGCCCTGGGACCCCCGCTGAACGGGTGAGGAAGGCGCCCAAGACCGAGGTGCAGGGTGGTGGGGGGGGGAGAGACACACGCCCCAGGTCCCGGGCCTTCCTGTGCTCCGGAAGGAGCCCCGGGAGCCGTGGGAAGGAGGCGAGGGGCAGCCGAGCCGTGGCCTCGAGTGGCTTGGCGGGGGGCTGCCCCTCTTCCAGACACCCCCCAACCCCCAGAATGACCGCCAAATGCTGAACAAGCATCAAAGCATTAAACAACCACAGAGGCTTCCGCGTCGTGACTCAGCGGGCAGTGTGTGTGCGTGTGCGTGTGCGTGTGTGTGTGTGTTGGCACGAAAAGGATCCCAGGCTAATCAGTTCCCGGCGTCGATCCCTGCCTTGTAAACCTTGGAGAGCTCCAGCCCTCCAAGTGCAGACCCGCCGCTGTCTGCACATTGAACCCAAACACATTGCACTTGGGGGGGGGGGGACCCGCTTCTTAAATCTTTGGCCGTATAGTTTGCACGGTTGCACTTGGCGTCTGCTGCGACCCAACTTGGATCAATTGGAAGACCAGTGGGTGTAGCAGCAGCCTGGCAAGAATACACGCTTGTCCTCATTCCACTTTTTCAATCCACCCTTCCCCCTCTGGGGTAGCCTTATTACTTGCTCTAGAACAGTGGTTCCCAACCTTTTTTTGGCCATACCCCACCTAAGCATCTCTAAAATCCTGGTGCCCCCCCCCCCAATAAAATTCTTATTATTCAAAAAGTGAACTCCCATTCACGTGGAGGAAGTCTAAAAGGTCATTAACTTGGTCTAACTCATTCTTGAATTGTCCCCCCCTAAAAATCAAATTGCCCCCATGTGGGGCGTGTACCCCACATTGGGAACCACAGCTCTAGAACAAGTCCCTTTTATAAGTTAGGTTCTGAAGTCTCAGCTCCGTTTTTCCATTCTGGCAACCTTGCAGTAACCATCCACTACCTAGAACAGGGGTCCCAATTTATACATGGTAGCTCCTGTTATTTTGGTTTAGCAGCTAGGTTTCCAAATCAGGGTAGTAGCCTGCTCTCCACTGAGAACACCGTCAGGGGCTGCAGAAGGAAGAGGTTCTCCTAGCACTGAACTAATCCACTAGGGGTTCAGTGGACAGTACTGGGTTTGATGGGACCAGTGCTCTGAATAGGTATAAGGCACTGGCAGTGTCTTGTATAATGTTTATAGGCTCCAAACCTGAGTAAACCTATTGGACACAGTGGGCCTTTCTTTTGAGCAGATGGCCAAAAGTTGTAATATAAGCTTTCTTGGATCCAAGTACAAAAGCTTATTTTACAATGGCAGTGTGACTGTGTACATGCACCAAAGTAAGTATTATTTCACTCAGTGGGGCTTGCTTTTAAACCTTTTTTAAAAAGTGCTCACAAGACCTTTAGTTGTTTTTGCTGCAACCTAGCACAGCTAGGCAGAAAACTCCTGGGTCTTTGAACAGCTTTCTCCGAAATAGATTTTTCTTAAAGGTACTGCTCTCTTCATCTCTCTGCAATGGTTAGCCGCAGCTACCAAAAAACATTCTTTTTTTAAACCGTGCCTATTAATGGTAGCACTAATGAATTGCAGCAGCTACAGTGTTGAACTTAGATCTGAATTCAAGTCCTCGCTTTCCAAATAAGCTCATTAACTGATCTAAAACAGTAGTTTCACCAAGCCAACAATGGTCAGATACTCTAGTATCCTATCATACAGACATAGAAAAAAACTGTATTTGAACAATGTGGCAACAACAGGGGCAGATCCAGTCCTGTGAGGTATATCACTATTCTTTCATTTATTATACAGATGCAGAGTTTAAGCTATATTGGTGATTATATCTTACCGTGCAATCCTGTGCACATTCATTCAGAAGCAAGTCTCGCTGTAAGTCCCAGTAGAGCTCATTTGCACAGTGCAGTTGGCACCCACAGGTTCTGATCTCAATTTAAAATGCAACATTATTCAGCAACTAACACTTGTAAGATGAGTGTTTTAAAACACACACGCACACACTGTCACGAGCAGTTTGTCATTAACAAAACTTTACTGTTTAGTAACTGGAACTGTCAGTGCTTTGGCTAAATGTATAATTCTAGATGAACTTTCCCACCTTCTAGTGAGAATGTTGTGGTTCTTGAAGGACGATTACACAATGACAACGTAGCTCCATGCTTACTGTACTTGCACTGTGACCCCCACGGTTCAGAAGAAATTATTGGTCTTGGCATTGTCAGTGAGGCCCGGAACATGGAAGTCTACGTTGGTGACGAGTACTGTGGAACTGGGAGAGGATCGAAAGTCTTTACTGGCCAACATGACAGGTCAGTTGTTTTCTCCTTTTTTCTCCAGGTTGCCAACATGTTAGTTTTATGTGGCACGCTGAAAGGAAAGAACTGTATGCATTCCACTTCACAAAAAGCTCTTCTACCTGATCACCTGGAGGCAGCCCCAATGCATCATAAGGCTAGCGAACTCATTTCTTACAAGAGAATCATTTTTAAAGTTGCATCTTTTTGAAAACTCAGGCATGGCATTTCAAGGAACTGTGGATGTATAGGAAGTCTCTTTTAAAGAATGGATGGGGGAACTTGTTCGACTCCCAGCTCCCACCAGCCCTAGCCAACATGACCAATGGTCATTGATGATGGGCGTTGTAGTCTAGTAACCTCTGGAGGGCCACAGGTTCTCCACCCAAGTTTTAAAGCAAATGAGAGAGTTGTCATTTAAAAGAAAAAGACCCAGTTTGAGATGGAAGATTTGGATATTAGATAAAGCATGTTGTCACACTGCATAACCAAATTTTGTTGTTTCTACTTTTTTTTTTTTTTTACCAACTTTTGCATTGATATTTGTCATGCAGACTGCTTTCTGCTAGTACAGTGAAATGCAAAGCAACATTTGGGATGCTGGTTGGGAGCTACTGTTAAAAGAAGTTTCTCCCCCGAAGAAGAAGTGTCTGCATCTGACTCACTGAAGGGAGGAGGATAGAGGGTGAGAGGTTAGCAATGAGACCCTCTGTGGATAGGGCAACCAGCCTCATGCCACAAAAGAAAGAAAAGGCTATTGATAGGTAAAACTGTAGGTGTACTGGACAAAGCTGATCCTCCAACTACATGTGTTCCAAGAAGTTTATATGGGAATGACATTGGGACCAGAGCCTTTGTTATGCTTGGATGACTCATTCCCTTAAGGCTGGAGACAACTGGCATAAACCTAAATATTTGTTCACTACTTGGCGAAAGGGGGAAAAAGACTAAATAAGTTGCTCATTTGAATATTGTTTCTGTAAATGTTTCTGACATAGCTAACGTGAACAGGGGTTGAATTTCAGTGTTGAAGGCAAAGAATGGAATTCAAAGAATTGTGTCCCTATGGCACATAGTGGCCTCCTTACCCCAGCGGTGGAGCATATGCCCGCACTGGTGGTGTGTGGGGATGCGCCCCCAAGGGGACTGGGGGCTGGAGGGCACCCTCCTGGGCGTCACAGTCTGAAGGGGGCGGGGAAGCTGCCACCAACTCTCCTCCTGCTCTTCACCACTGGGTCAGGCCTGACCCGACGGCAGAGCTGCTGTGGCCGAGGAGGGTAGGCGGCATCATTGCTGCCCACTCTCCTGCTCTCCTCCCCCAGGTCAGGTCTGACCCAGGGGCGGAGCTGTGTCCAGGCATGAGAGCTGTGGCCAAGGCGCAGCTCCTTCTTGCTCGGAGCCAGGCTCCGATGAAGGAGCCTGCTTTGGGGGTGCCTGTCTGTGCCCCCTCATAAATTGCATCCAGCGCCATGGCCCCCATGGACCCCCCTTCTCTGCTACACCTCTGCCTTACCCTAAGTGTCAAGACGCCCTCTGGACCAGCATGATTGCATATGGGGCGAGGGGATGCCATTGAAAGGACCCAATTCATGCATCCATGGAAGCCACACTTGTATATGTGGTTCTCCGAATCACAGTCTTGATACATACATTTTTATACTATGTTTAAATCATATTTGGACCCATCAAACCACTCAAAATATATCAAAGTTGTTGAGATTTTAAGTCATTATTTTCTTTTCTTTTCCTGGGCATAAGTGTAAGCAGTACCTTGAAAAACAGCAATAGGCTAATCTGTGTTATGCTTCTTGTGAAAAGCTGTTACCTGTACATAAAACTTCATGTTGTTATACAGAATTTCGACAGCTTGTATTTATTTTTTTATTTTCTAGCAAAATTGACCAGGTTTCATTATACCAAAAGTCACTTAAATTGGAGTGCTCCGCAGCCTCTTGTAAGATTAAGGTAGGAAGTTACAGAAATTATTTCTTAATTTTGTGGTTATCAATCTTATTTATTCAAAAAGGCAGCACCAACGCAGTGCCATGCTCTGTGTTCTGTTTTGAGTACTGAAATAAAAGGAGGAAATATGATTCCTTTCAAAGAGCAATGAGAGTATTGTATCTATTCTACAGTCAGACCTAGTGTTGGCAAGTGATGTGGTCAGGAATCTCCTGGATGCCTTGCATTGACAAAGGGACCAGTAATCAACTTGAGCTGATGCTGGACCTTAAACAAGGAGCCTATAGCAGGAAGCACACTGAGATTCTTACTTTACTGTGGAAATTTCTGGGAGAGAATTGAGAGGGGGAAAGACCCACCTAGGCCAGTCCAGTTCTGCAGCAATATCCCAGCTATCAATGTATCTGTGAGATGAAGAGGGGAACCACTGGGGGAAGAGGTGACCTACCCCTGGCCTGCCAAAAGGAAAAAACCAGCCCTGCATCATGGTGCTCCCTAGACAGCAACTCCATAATAATCACCTTTCAAAAAGTTTTTTTTCCTCTAGACCAAGTTTACTGCTTATAATCCATAATATTTTGTAGAGATAAGTGACTGTTTAACTATTTCATCAGTTCACTCCTGTCTGTATCCTTTCCCCCTCCACCATCCAGCTGCTGTCCATCCCTGAAAAACAAAGAGTCCTCATCAGTAAAATCATAGTGCAAGTCAAGCCGGTCTGTATGAAGCCTGTGCCAGACGTTGCTGCGTTAGGGTCAGGAATAGACTTGAGCAAAGTGCAAAAAATAGTGGAATCTATGGGATCCAAATTATCACCTGGGGCTCAGCAACTCCTGGATATGGTTGTATTTCAACAGAAGGTAAGTTATTATCCTTTATTCGAAGCTATATATGAAATGACCATTGTCAATGGTGAATGAGGTGGAAAATGGACATGGGTTCCCTGTGTGGGATGTATGGCATTTGTGTACTGAGACAAATCGTACGAATGCACTTAGTGAGATTTAAGCCAATAAGGGCTAATATTCCCACTGCCTGGAGCGAGGGCAAGTTTTGCCTTCTAGATTTCAGCTGTAGAACTAAGATGGAATAGATGACAACATAGGCAGCCCTTATGTAACCTGCCAGCCGAACAGAGCAAACTCCTTATGCTGGACTGGGGAGAGGAGATGTGGGGTTAGGCAAGGTGTCCGTCTGTACCCAGCTCTCCTAGCTCCGTCCACCTCCCACCAGCTGCCACCAATGAAGTGTTGCAAGGGGCATTCAGTTGGCACCAAACTCTCTTCCCCCCAGAACATGTGGGCGGGAGGGCCACTGGCAGGAAGCAGCGGAAAGCCCCTAAAGGATGCATTCCTAGGATGAGGATGGGGTAGGATTGTGTTGGGGCAAGATCCCGCTGCTGTCATACAAAAGCATCAGACTTGTCCTGTCCCACCTTCTGCCATCTCTGCTATGAGCAGCAGGGGCATGGATGTGGTGGCGGCTCTGCAAAGCCTCTTCACTGTGTGGGGGTGGGGGTTGGATTGCACCCTAATGGATTTTATCACTGTGATGTTAATAAGAGATAGGCAGTTCTTTAAAGCACCTCTAAGATCCTTTGGCAAGTACGTAGTGAAGAGAAGAAGAGTGAAAACGCTATGGATATCCAGTTGTGGTAGCTTGATTGTATGATAGAAATGCACTTGTGCAATGGGTCTTCTGGTTTCTCTTTCACCTCCTCCGGTCCCCCATACACCCCCACAATCCACTCTGAAATGTCCCCCAACCTTCTGGAGCAGAATTTGGTGGTGAAACAAGGAAAGGAAAAAAACCTTTTGCACAAGTGGATGCCTTTTCACACTATGTTGGATTGTACCTTATATAGTTTCCTCTACCTGCTGCCCTCTTCCTTTGCTCTGATTGCCCACATTTCTAGGCAATTTTGTTCTTCATTTATTGTACTACTGTAGAACCCCCTAATGTAGTTGGTTGTCTCCCCATTCCAATTATTGTGTTGTATATAAAATCATATTCACTATACATTTCTGTAAGCAATATTAATTGGTACCCAAGGTGAGCAGGAACCAACCAGGAGAGGGGGGTGGAATTCGGGAGCAGAGGGTGGTAGATATGTGATCAGAAAAGAACAAATGCTCTTCCAGGCTGAGAGGATGATACAACGGCAAGAGAAGTAGCCCCCAACCTCACGTTGCCTGTTCAAAACGAACAAGTCCAAAGCGATGTCCTTGATGGATAGGGCTGCATGTATTGGCTTGTTTGGGCTTCACATTTAACTTGTTAACATTCTATTTCTATTAGAATGGTCTTCCATTTGGAGGCAAGTTACAAAATGTCTTTGGGAAAAACGGATTTGCGTTTGAAAACAATCATACCATTGATGGATTGAAAAAGGTAGTTGATATTGGAAGATTAGACCACTTGCCCAATGGGCCATCTCTTCCAAGAGCTCATGCAGCTGCTAGAATGGCTATAGAAGAATTAAAGAGGCACGCCGATATGAACAAACAGATTCCTAATGCAGAAAATGTATGTGAGACTCCAGGACTTCAGGCTCCACAGCCCAGCGCTGTACTTTCTCAGAATGACTTCAAAGGTTTGGTCTCATCCTTTTTGCAAGAGCAAGGAAGTGAAAACCCAAACGCACACAGCTCCATGCTGCTGCTTCCACTCCTTCAAACGGTATGCGGTCAAGTAAATCAGTTACGAATAGATGAAAGGAATAAGCACTGTGAGAACAAATTCGCATCTGAGGAGGATGGGATTCAGACTTTGGGGTGAGTCCTGACTGCGGAACTTTGCAAACTACTTTTACTCTGGCAATTTCCCTAGCGGCCAGAGGAAGGAAGGAAGGAAGGAAGGAAGGAAGGAAGGAAGGAAGGAGGCAGTTGGGATCCAGGTCACCAGTAAATAAAAGCAGGTAGTACTGAATGGTGTTGGGAGTATTAGTTCAGGAGTCCCATTGACGGGACAGGAGCAGCTAAGTTGGAGGGGACTCTCCTTAACCTGGGAGTTCCAGTTTCCCCCTTCAACTGGGGGGATCTCCTGTCCTTTAGAGGCATTGCTTTGGAGGGCTGCAATTCTAACGCCGCACTTTGCTGGGAGTAAGCCCCATTTAATTCAGTGGGACTTGCCTCTGAGTAGATCATTCCTTGAAGGCTTTGCTTTTGGGGTTGAGCGTGAGCAGAGAAGAGAAGAGAATTTGGCTGGGCATTTCCCTGCACCAGTTTCCATTGTGATGAACCAATGCTCTGTAGGAATCTTTTATCTTTGCTCCAGGGGCTTAGAAAGGGAACCAAGGGTGTGTGGATGTGAAGAGAGGGTGGTTTTTACTTGCACAGCTCTCTTTGTCTGAGGTGCACAGGTAGGACGCCTCTACCCCTAACACAGAACAAGGCAGAAGATGACTGAGGCACTGAAATTAAGGACTGTGACACTAAAGACTTCCGGGGTGGAGGATGCATGTCATAATTTGGATACTAACTAAAGCTTTGTGCAACTAGTAAACTAGCCCAGAAGGTAGAGGGAAAAAACCTGTTGCCCTGCTGTGCTAGTCAACTAATTGAAGGGACACAGTTTGGCTTTTAAGCACATCCTGAGTGGAGTCTGTGTAGTACAGTCCACATGTATTCAGGCTCTTTTCTCCCTAATGTGTGGAGCTGCTGTAGTTGTTGTGCCGTCAGAGTAGGCCTTTCAGCTAGAAACTCAGCAAAATGAGCAAGAGGGATCCCAGAGACAGTAGAGACAGCTTACTTCCAACTATGGTGACACACATTGGCATCTAAAGGGTGTTTGTTGAAAGCTGAGAACATTGCCACTAGCAATATATCACAGCTTATATAGCATACATTTAGTAGGGGTATTTAAAATGAGAGTCGTCATAGTGATTTGTAGTTAAAAGTAGAAGATGGCAAATGTGTCCTCTTTTTTGCTCTTCAAAATATGGCAACCCTATACTTAGAGTGAAAAGATGAATAGTTAAAATTTCTAAGTTTGCGTTGTTAACTGTACAGATCAGAATTAAATCATATTAGGTTTTCAGTAACATAGTCCAGAAACACACCGACTCAGTGCCTTGCCTTCTGTTGAGGCATTTTAATTTCATGTCGTCAATATGCAGAGTCAGTTATATTTTGGGTTGGTGTAAATTATTTCTTGTGTGTCCATTTACTGCAGCTTGGAACAGCAGCCTGTTTTTCTGCACATGGAAAAGGTCATCGCCAGAAACATGGAACTGATGGAGAAGAGATTGATGGACCATATTGATCTGCGTATGCAGAAACTTCAGGAACATCTAGATCATAAAGTTGCTGCGCTGTTTGATTTGGTTCAGAATTCCAATAATGTTTCAAAAGAACATGATTCTGAAGAATGCTCAGATGGGAAGAGGTAAGCAATCTTTGGGACATGGGAGGCTTCAATGTAAGTGTTTTCCAAGGGCAACTATTTATTTTGCAAGCTTTTCAAAACTGTGTGTATAAGCTTGTAAATACTTGAGACCTCAGTATTCGTACTTGTTACTGTAATTTCCCCAGTATTGTACACTAATGTTAGTGTTCGTATATCTGTAACTTGCAAAAACAAACAAACCAACAAACCAATATTTTTTCGGTTCAGAGATCTTTTCTATATGTACTTAGGACTTATTTATTCATAAACATTTCAAAAAAGTAACTGTTTTTGGGTGTTTGCCCCTCTTTCATTGAACTAAAGAAAAGTTCTCCAAATAAAGTAGTTTGCAGGTTTAACTATGGTGTCTTATGTCCTACTGTAGACAAGAATTAAATCAATTCCGTTTTCAGGCAATGACCGATTTACACGCTTCCAATTGACACCCGACTGCACCTGTACACATTGCAGGGACCTGGAAGGGACCAGAACGGGGGGCGTGGGCATAACAGGCTGGAGCAGGCTTACGTGTCCTCCGTTGTCATGCACAATGACCTGGAACACAACCCCCGTGCAAACTGGGGGTTGCCTGTATTCATTTATTTACATATATGAAGAGCCTTAGATGTGTTCGATGTAGGGGTGGGTGTTTTATCTTGGCTTGTCTGCCACACCGATTCCTAGATGGTTCTTCCAAGGTCTGTTCCAATTCTTATCCAGCATTCACTCATCTCTTTGGCCGGTGCTGCAATATGCCATACATGTTTGAGCACACTGTTCCAGAATTAGAACTGCACATAAGGTGATATGAATTTCTCTGGTCTTGCAACGGGAACCAACACAATTTCTAACAGTATAAGGTGCTTGGTTCTTTTGTCTTCTTGTCACATTAATTCACATTCTGCTTAGAAAACCAAGTAGAAACAGATAGCTTGAGGGACCCCTGACTGTTAGGCCCAGTCACGGATGACTCTGGGGTTGCGGCGCTCATCTCGCTTTACTGGCCGAGGGAGCTGGAGTTTGTCCGCAGACAGCTTCCGGGTCATGTGGCCAGCATGATTAAGCCGCTTCTGGCAAATCAGAGCAGCACACGGAAATGCCGTTTACCTTCCTGCCGGAGCGGTACCTATTTATCTACTTGCACTTTGACGTGCTTTCAAACTGCTAGGTTGGCAGGAGCAGGGACCAAGCACCCCGTTGCGGGGATTCGAACCGCCGACCTTCTGATCGGCAAGCCCTAGGCTCTGTTGTTTAACCCACAGCGCCACCCGCGTCCCATTACACCACCTGCGTAAATGCCTAAGTTGAAAGTGTGGATCCTAAGAACTGAAGGAAAAATATATCTCCCATCCCCTCCTCCCCTAAAGCCTCTTGCACCCCACTGAAAAGCCACTCCAGAGCCCCCTTCTGAACAAAATGGGATGGGGTACATGTGGCTGCTGGGGGGATGAGGGAACCTGAGATTTCCCTGCAATGAAATTTCTTTATGGCAAGTTAGCTGAAGATTAATGTCTGATTTGGGGCAGTTCTCCCCCACTCCCTCAGAAGTCCCCAGCAGCCCATCCCCTTCTGACTCCCAGAGAAGCTCTTTGTGTGCAGGTGGATGCAGAGGTGAGGGGAATCTAGGAAACTTCCTTGAGCTAACTTACCTTAAGATCCTAGTCAAAAGTATATTTTGTAGTTTCTCACCCATTTATCCTTCCCAAATAACTTTAATTTTCCTTAAACCCAGTGGTGGACAACATCTCTCTGATGTTTTTATAGGCTCTACTCAATCTCTCCCCCTTTTCCATACATCACATTTTAAAGGTAAGATTGATGAAAGCACAAATCTTCCAGTGCGTCTACATAAACTTAGGGTTCAGACTGAAGCAGGGAACAGGAGTGCTCTGTTAAGGGCTCTGCAACTTCTGGTATCTGTATCCTGGTTCTCGAGTGAATAAATGCTTCACTGCCAGACCAGCCAGGAGGACGGCATTTGCAGCCAACACAACAAACATAAGGGTATGCAGGCTCTGGGATGGTGTGTTCTGGCTTTCCTCTGGATGAACTTGAATAGAAGAATCTGAATGTAAAAAGCAGAAATCAAATGGAGAGTAAAATGTAGTTCAAAAATTTACTACCTCTGTACCAGCATGTACATGTACATGTACACACACACACACACACACACACACACACACACACACACCTGTATAATCATTGGGAAAATATCCCTTTCACTTTCATTCATTTGCTAGATTGAGTGAGAGTGTGAGGGGGATGTGTGTGTCCTCCTCAAGAGTAAGCGACTCGACAGTCTGTTTAACTTATGTACAAGTTTATTTCACCGACAAGCTTTACAGTTCATCATCCTCCTCCGAGGAACCAGATTCTCCAAGTAAGGGTTTCCGCTTTTCCCCCCAGCATAAAAGCCTCTTAAAACTCCAACGCCTCCTCTCACTCCTCCTTTTCCGCTTCTTGACTCTGCCGGCCCCTGCGTTGCCCTCATCCCTTTCACTTTCATCCTCCCTGGAAGTTGTTGCAGAGGCTCCGGCTACATCCTCGACCCCTTGCTCTCCCTCCGTCTCCATGTTCTCCTCTCCTCCCATAGGCTCCCACGCCACCCGCTCTTCCTCCATCAGCACAGGTGGCGACACCTCTTCACTCCCACTTCTCCACACCTCCTTCCCTGTCTCTGGCGACAGCCTAGGTGCTGCCTCTTCCTGCTCCCATGCTCGCAATACCTCCTCTGGCGTCCATGGGTGACCTCCGGATGCCTCTGTCCCTTGCGCCACCCCTCCTGGCTCGGGCCAGTCCCTGACATCCATCCCCCCTCCCAAGCCCCCCTTCCCCTCCTGAGGCGGCTCGGTGGGTGTTACCCCAGGGTAGCCAAGATCCCCGGCTGGATCCCATTCCCCTCCTTCACTCTCTCCTGCCGTTCCTGGTGAAGAGGGGAATCCCAAGAAGATGGTGGTGTCTGCACTGGATGATGACGACGAGGACTGGAACACCTCCTCCCAATCCTTCCTGCCCCAGGGAGGAGGGAGACATCGCGACCCCCATTCTTCTGCTGCCGCGATATCCCCTTCCACCTCCATTCCTTCCGTTGGTGAATGAGGGCTACTCTGCAACTCGTTGCCACCCCCACCACTGTCTGCACCCGAGGATGGGAACCCCCAGAAGTCCCCCTCCTCTGAATCTGTGGGTTGAAACACCTCTCTCATTTGCCATCTGTACGGCTTCGGTTTGTCGGGATACAGTGCATGGAATTCCAACACTAAATACTCCTTGGTGACATCTTCCGCCGGAATCCACGTGTTCTCCGACTCTGGCTCCCCCTCCCATGCTACTAAGTACTGCAATTCATCCCCTCTCCACCTGGAATCCAGGATGGCCGTGGCTTCATTGAAGTGCTCCATGTCTACCAACGGCAATTCCTGCGACCCCCTCTGGTCCCCTTGTTGATACCTGTGCGGTTCTCTGAACTTGGATAGGAGCGACCTGTGGAAGACCGGGTGAATTCTCATGGTCTCCGGCAATTGCAACCTGAACGCCACTGGGTTGATCTGCTCCACCACTTCGAAAGGCCCAATTTTACATTGCCTCAGCTTTTTGCCCCTGCCTGGCATGGGCAATCCCTGGGTGGACAACCAAACTTTGTCTCCCACTTTGATGCTCTCCCCTTCCCTTCGGTGCTGGTCTGCTGCTCTTTTGTAAGCACTTTTCGCCCTTTCTAGATTGTCTCTGAGCAATTGGTGCAAAGCCTGTAGCTCCTCAGCAAATTGCTCCGCTGCTGGCACGTCTCCCGCCTTCCCTTCACCTCCCCCCGTTGGAAAGGCTCTCGGGTGATTGCCGTAGACTGCCTGGAAAGGAGACATGCCTGCGGACACCTGTTGAGCGTTATTGTACGCAAACTCCGCAAGCGAGAGCCTGTCACTCCAATCACTGTGTTGCTGAGATGCGTAGCAGCGCAAATACTGCTGCAAAATCGAATTTACCCGCTCCGATTGCCCGTTGGACTGAGGATGGCGAGCAGAGGACAAGTTCACCTGCACCTGCAAGATTTGCATGAGCTTACGCCAGAACCGTGAGGTGAACTGAACTCCACGATCTGAAATTACTCTTTCTGGCATGCCATGGTGCTTGAAAACATGCTGTACAAACAGCTTGGCCGTTTCCTCAGCTGAGACTACCTTAGGGCATGCAATGAAGTGTGCCATCTTGGTCAAAAGGTCAACTACCACCAACACTGCAGTTTTGCCTTTGGATGGGGGTAGGTCGGTGATGAAATCTAAGGAAACCGCTTCCCACGGTTTACTGGGGATGGGGAGAGGTTCTAGCAACCCAGCCGGCCTTTCTCGCTCCCCTTTGGCTCTTTGGCACACCTCACACCCCCTGACGTATTCCTTGACTTCCTGCCTGACTCTGGGCCACCAAAACTCTCTCGTGACCAACACCGTGGTTTTGAACTGCCCAAAATGCCCTGCTGTGGGGTTGTCATGGAGCTGTCTGAGAACTCTAGCACGCATCTCCTCCCCAGGAACATACAGTGCCCCTTTGAACAACAGCAGCCCCTCCTTTTCCTCAAACCCTTTCGCCTTGGGATCCCCCTCCCTCAGTTCCTTCAGTTTGCGCCGTGCAAAGTCATCGGCTAGGGTGAGGCGCACCAGTTCTTCCCGCCCCCCTAGAGTTGCGCCACACCTCCATTGTTCAGGTTGGAAGATCGCTCTTGCCACTGGAGGCCCTTGCTCCTCCAGGTACTCAGGCTTTCTGGATAGGGCGTCCGCTCTGACGTTCTGGTCACCTGGAACATACTGGATATGAAAATTAAAGTTAGCAAAGAACTCTGCCCATCTCATTTGTCTCTGGTTGAGAATTCTGGCCGTGCGCCAGTACTCCAGGTTCTTGTGGTCCGTGTACACCTGGATTTGATGCTGCGCCCCCACCAAAAAATGGCGCCAATGCTTGAAAGCCGCTACCACTGCTAACAACTCCTTGTCCCAAATTGCGTAGTTGGCCTCCGACTTGTTCAGCTGTCTGGAATAAAACGCACATGGCCTCCATTCCTGCGTCGGATCTTGTTGTAGTAGAACCGCTGCGATTGCTCTATTTGAGGCATCTGTCTCTATCCTGATGGGCTTGGTGGAGTCGACATGCAGCAATTGCGCCTCTGAAGCGAAGGCCCCTTTGAGGGCTTCAAAAGCCTTCTGCGCCTCCTCCGTCCATCGGAATTTCTTCTTGCCTTTCAAACAGTCCGTGATTGGCGCTGTCATGTCTGCAAATGCCGGTAGGAACTTGCGATAGAAATTTGCGAAACCGACGAAACGCTGCACATCTTTCTTGGTTTTGGGGCTCTTCCATTGCAGGATTGCCTCTACTTTATCAGTGTCCATGGCAATCCCCTTGTCAGAAAGACGATAGCCCAAAAAGTCCACTTCCGTCGCGTGAAACTGACATTTCTCCAGCTTGACACATAGATGATTTTCCTGGAGTCGTCTTAACACCTCCTTGACGTGTGTCACGTGTTCTTCCGGGTTTTGGGAGTATACTAAGATGTCATCAAGATACACGACTGCATGCTTGAACAACAGAGGACCCAGGACATGATGCATGAACGCCTGGAAGCATTGGCTGCCTGCCTGTAACCCGAAAGGCATTACCAAATATTCATAAGCTCCTAGAGGCGTGTACATGGTTGTTTTCCATTCATCACCCTCCCTGATTCTTATGAGATTGTATGCTCCCCTTAAATCCAGCTTGGTGAACATCTTGCCCTTGCGTACTGCCGCCAGCAGGTCGTCAATTCTGGGCATGGGATAAGAGATTGGTTGGCTGATGGAATTTAGGACCCTGAAATCACAAATCAAGCGTTTCTCTGTCGTATTCCTTTTGTCCACCCAGAACACTGGGCTGCCCCCTACTGCCTTGCTTTCCCGAATGAAACCCCTGGCCAGGTTCTTGGCAATAAAGTCCTTCAAGTTTGCCAACTCCTGCTCTGACATCGTGTAGAGCTTGCCTGGTGGCAACTGCGCTCCTGGCAACAGGTTAATCTGACAGTCATAGGGGCGGTGGGGTGGCAGTTTGTCCGCCTCTCTCTTGCTGAACACTTGCTGGAACTCTGCATACTCCTCTGGAAGCGTCACTTCCCCCGCCTGCAGTACTGCTGCTGCCATCTGGCTTTGGGGGTATAACTGCTGCAAACAGTTCTCCATGCAATGTGCCGATCCAAACGTTAGAGAGCGCTGGCTCCAGCTGATGACAGGGTCGTGCTGAGTGAGCCATCCCATTCCCAAGATGATGGGGGGACCTGCCAAAGAGGTGACATGAAACGCCAGCACCTCTGAATGCCTGCCTATTTGCATCTTCATGGGGGGTGTACTGTGCGTGACCGCCCCCCCTTTTAGCTCTCTTCCATCTATGGTGGTAACTTGGAGCGGAAAATCCACCTCCAGTAGATGGATCTGATGCTGCAGGGCAAAGTCTCTATCAAAAAAATCCGTACTCGCTCCTGAATCGACCAGCGCCGGGATTTGCAGTGTGCAGCCATTGGGTAGCTGCAACGCTATCTCTAACACAATCCCTGGCTTCGGAGCGTTGGGTGGGTGGGCTTGGGAAGGCTGAGCGGGGGAGGGCTGTGGGGGTGTGCTGCTTTGAAGCTGAACGGGTGAGGGCTGTGGGGGTGTGCTGCTTTGAGGACTCTTTACTGTAACTGCGCCTGGCTGCTGGTCCCCTCGTTTTGCCGCCAGGCATTTCCGTTTCCCGCCACCGCCGTTTCTTCCACCCCCTCCTTTACAGCCATTCCTGCCATTCCCTGCCACATTTTCCTTTGATCGCAGTGCTTTGCTAGGTGGCCACTCCTTAAACATACGTAACATTTCTTAGGGACTTTCCCGCCCTGCGCATCACTGCCCTTGCCCACGGTTTGATTTGAAAAAGGGCGCGCGCGGGCTCCTCCCAACTCCATGGGCACTTCCTGCCGGGTTTGGGGCTGCGCGCCGAAGGTTTTCTCTCCCGGGGGAGGGGCCCGGATGTTGAACCACCTCCCAGGCTTCCCCTCCCGTCTCACCTTGTCTCGGCACTCCAAACGCACTCCAATCGCTAAAGCGGCTTGCATGAGGCTGTCGAGATCCTCCAACGGTCCTGATTTCGCTAACGCATCCTGGACCTCTTCTGACAGCCCCATTTTAAACATGGCCAGCATGGGTGGTGATTTCAAATCCCAATTTAGACGGTGTGCCAGAAGAGAGAATTTGGATTGGTACTGTCTGACCGTCATGCTGCCTTGCCTCAGTGACAAGAGCTCTCTTGCTTCCACGTCCTGCGCGCTCCGGCTAGAATAAACAATATCCATGCCCTCAAAGAAATCCTTAATTCTCTTTAACGCAGGGTTCCCGGCTAAAATCAAAGGACGCACCCAATCTCTCGCAGCGCCATCAAAATGCGCAATCACGAAACCGACTTGCTCCGCTTCGTCTCGGAACTCCTCTTTGTGCAGCCCCAGAATGTAAAGCATGTCCGTTTTGAAACCCAAATAATTTTCCGGCTGCCCATCGAATCTGCTGCCGTGGGAAGGCATCCTCCTTCCTCCCATTGCCCTTCTCCCTGCATCGGCATGCCGCCTCGCCTCCTCGAGTTGAGCTTGAGCTACTTCGTACCTTATCGTTAGGTCCCTAGCTCGCTCTTCCCAGTCGACGTACAGCCCTGTGCCATCCGCTTCTTCCTTGCGTTCAGTCATCCCGGCAGCCTTTTACTCCTTGAGGAGGTTGCGATGTACTTGGAGAATGCTGTGAGGGGGATGTGTGTGTCCTCCTCAAGAGTAAGCGACTCGACAGTCTGTTTAACTTATGTACAAGTTTATTTCACCGACAAGCTTTACAGTTCATCATCCTCCTCCGAGGAACCAGATTCTCCAAGTAAGGGTTTCCGCTTTTCCCCCCAGCATAAAAGCCTCTTAAAACTCCAACGCCTCCTCTCACTCCTCCTTTTCCGCTTCTTGACTCTGCCGGCCCCTGCGTTGCCCTCATCCCTTTCACTTTCATCCTCCCTGGAAGTTGTTGCAGAGGCTCCGGCTACATCCTCGACCCCTTGCTCTCCCTCCGTCTCCATGTTCTCCTCTCCTCCCATAGGCTCCCACGCCACCCGCTCTTCCTCCATCAGCACAGGTGGCGACACCTCTTCACTCCCACTTCTCCACACCTCCTTCCCTGTCTCTGGCGACAGCCTAGGTGCTGCCTCTTCCTGCTCCCATGCTCGCAATACCTCCTCTGGCGTCCATGGGTGACCTCCGGATGCCTCTGTCCCTTGCGCCACCCCTCCTGGCTCGGGCCAGTCCCTGACAGAGAGACTGTTGAGGACCAAGGACACTGGTTTCCTGCAATCTGATGGTGATGCACTCTTAATCAGTGCTATTATAAATGTTCATTTTCCATGTCCCTCTTCCTTTCCCGTTTCCCTTTAGCATCATGCCTTTTACATTGTAACTGTGCAAGCAGGGACTGTCTTGTTTTAACTGATTGCATATTAGCCACCATGGGATGCTTTTCAGCTGAAGAATGGCACATAAAGGCTCACAATAACAAATGAGTAAATAAATCAGTGTTGGGGGACCTGTGGCCCTCTAGGTGCTGTTGGATCCAAACCCCTTCAGCCCCAGCCCACATCGCCAATGGGATGAAGAGAGTTGGACTCCCAACAACTTGTGGAGAGCCATGGGTTCCCCATCATTTCTTTTACTGATAGTGGTTTAAGAACAGGGATACCTGTGTATATAAGATCACCCAAAGAAGCACCAGAAGGCAGTCTTCTTCTTGCAATATACACACCTGAGCGATCCATAGAGCCGAGATCTCTCTTCAGGAGGATAGGTCCCACTGCAGCCTCCCCTTTCCATGTGTAGGAAGAAAGCTCTCTCTTATGTCGAGGGCGACAGCCTTCAGTGCAGCGAGAATTGGGAGCCTTGCTGTCACAAATCAAAACTTCGCAGCGGAGGTAAACAGATGCCTGATACCGTAGGAACCTGAAGGAATTGAACCGGAATCTCCCATAATGTTCAAGGACCGGATAAGCCACGTAAGTGTCGTCTTCTGCGCATCTGCAATAGAACGTCCACATCGCTTTATAATGATTAGCAGTCGCTTGATCCTGTTTGCAGTAATATTAGATGTTTACCAGACAGGAAGTTGGTGGACTAAGTTCAGTTCAGTTCAGTTCTTTATTTGACCGTCAGTCAGAAAAGACACATTTCCATAAAAAATTAAAACTTCTAAAACGTCTAAAAGAACTTTGGAGTAAAACATAGCCAACAATAAAATGAAGTTATACAGATAAACCCATGTCGATGCTGTCAATTTTAATCTTGCGACGCTTAAGAGCTAGAAAAAGAAATTTGGCCACCAGGGAGGCTGTTTTTCCAGTAACATTATTCAACAAATATAGAACCTGTCTTTCTCTGGATAGAGAGCTAAGTTGATATAGGAGTGGAGCTATAAGATTTTGCCTGAGATCTGCATAGAAAGAGCAGGTCAGGAGAATATGTTCGGTGGACTCTACCACTCCCAGGGCACAATGACAAGTTCTCTGAGCGTATGGGACTCCTCTGAACCTTCCCCACAATACCACAGATTCGAGGACATTTAATGGCCGCTGTGGTTGGTGGACTAATGTTTTAAGTGAAGAAAATGTGGGAAACAAATTACTCTGTGAATCTGGCACAGGACCACCTTGCCACCGGTCTTACAGAAATAGCCAATTGAACAGAGGTTTGGTCTAGTGGCCTGCATTTTGTGTGCGCGCAATTTTATCTGTTTTAATCATTGTATTTTGAATTGTTTTCACTTGCCTGGGACCTTAAGGTTAAGGGTGGGTAATAGTAACTTGAATTATTCACCACCGCCATCATCATTATCATTATCATCATCATCATCATAGCATCAGTATTGGGCATTATAAAGAGATTAGCTATAAGAACACAGACCGTAATAGAATACTCCCCACCTATTGGTAGATAATTTTATTATTGCTATTATTATTTATTAGATTTATACTCTGCACCTTCCTCCAAAGGAGCCCAGGATGGCATATGCAGTGATACTAATGCAACTGAAACTTCTTTAAAAAGAGTTTAAAAACAATATACTAAAACAGTTCAAAACTACTAAAAGCAGTCACCTACTCTTAAACTAATAATTTCAAGGTTGCAAGGGTCCAAAGCCTAGGTAAACAGGAACACTATAAAAATTTCCCTGAAAGTTAATAATGACAGCAACAGACGTCCCTCACTAAGTACATTCCGCAAATGTTTACAAATGCTTTCCCTCACCACACTTCCTGTTCCCCGAGTCTCAGTCTTCTAGACTGTATTTTAGCCAAGATAAACTACATAAATATATGTGCTTCTGATACTTGAGTCTCATTTTACCCTATAGTTTTTGTGATACTTCAGAAATGTACAGTTTTGCGTGCACACACCACAATACCGTATTTCTGTTCTTTTCTCATTGGTCCACTGCTATGCAGGCTCCTTTAGTCTCAAATTAGCCCTATTTGTATGGGACGTGGGTGGCGCTGTGGGTTAAACCACAGAGCCTAGGGCTTGCCGATCAGAAGGTTGGTGGTTCGAATCCCCGCGACGGGGTGAGCTCCCGTTGCTTGGTCCCTGCTCCTGCCAACCTAGCAGTTCAAAAGCACGTCAAAGTGCAAGTAGATAAATAGGTACCACTCCGGCGGGAAGGCAAACGACGTTTCCGTGCGCTGCTCTGGTTCGCCAGAAGCGGCTTAGTCATGCTGGCCACATGACCCGGAAGCTGTACACTGGCTCCCTCGGCCAATAATGTGAGATGAGCGCCGCAATCCCAGAGTCGGTCACTACTGGACCTAATGGTCAGGGGTCCCTTTACCTTTACCTTAGCTCCATTTGTTCCCTTGTCCCACCCACATTCTCCAAGCCTTTTGACACGCTGCTCTATATGGCCAAAAAGCCCACCACCTGTTTATCAAACTGTTTCTCTCTTCCACTGCCAATTTACAATCTCCACTATCCCTTAGTCACTTTTCTCTAAGGGTAGAAATTACGTCACTTCTTCACATTTTAATCCACCAAGATTGACTTTAATTGCAAATGACAACCATATTGAACAGTTATAACGGCACTCACCCGCTTTTGACCAATTCATATTTTGGTGATGTAGAATCAAGGTTTGGTGACGCAGTGCAGGTATCCACAAACACTAACAGATTGGCATCACTGGAATGCAGACTGACTTGTGCATAGAGTGTTTGGTTCAAGTCCACGAAGTATGGTGAATCAAGCATTTGGGAGAAAGAATCGGAATCGTAGAAGGCCATGCTGAGATTGAATCTACCTAAAGCACTTTCATCATCATTTTCTACCTTTTTTGTTTCATACATGACTTCTACAGTTGAGTTGTTTTCCATTATACACCTCACAACGAGGTCCACCTGTTTGTGGCGGGTGATCACATTGCCATTTGGGGAAGCGGTGATAGTGTTGGTGTAAGTGATCGTGTGGTTTTCTCCCTGTGTAAGACAGAAAGAAAACATTACCCACTTTCCTTTTGGGGAAGAAAGGATATTGCAACGAAGAAGAGCACCCAGTGGGTCTTGGCTCATGTTTTGGAATATAAAAACAACAACGAAGTCATCACATGCTAGCGTTATTCAGGCACATCTTTAAATGATTACAGAATGGCCCAGCCTTGTGAGTTCAGCCTCTTAGGTATTTAGCAGTTTCTCCACTGGAAGACAGTGAAGGTCTCTTGAAAAGAAAAGAAAAAGCTGTTTGAATGCTGTTAAAAAGAATAAAACTTCATTTAATTAATTTGTTCAATGAAGTTCTCAATGAAAGGTATTTCCACAGTAAGTCAGTTACACTATGATCCAAATGTCTGTATGTGGTAGCTAATCTGTACTCTATGTTTTGGGGTCAGCATAAGATAGGGAGGTGGAGGAGAAGAGAGGAGAGAGGATAGGCGACACACCAGCACTTGCCACAATATTGATAATCTGTTATTCACTTTTTATGCTTTCTATGCTCCGATGTGCACATGTCATTATAAGGAATGCAACCCATGGTCCTGTAAAAGAAAAAGGACACGTGTCCTGGGGGGACGTTTACTTCTGAGGAAACAAGTGTTGGATTGGGCTGCTCTGTGTCCAGTCCATGGAGCTCATTTCATAATGCATGCCTATTCAGAAATAACCTCCCCTGAGTTCCCTGGGACTTACTCCTATTATGCAAATGTGTATAGGATTGCAGCTTTAAGTGTCTAATATTGGGATCATAAGCACAGGGATGTGAACCTTAAGTCCCATTCATTTCAGTGAATCTTACTGAAGATATTCCAGCAGAATCCTACATATACCAAGGAAAAGAAAGGAGCAAATCTTAGCCTGGTTTGTTATGTGACATTTATATTTCTGAGATACTTCTGTGGTGTCCTTCATGATATGCTTTCTTATTATCAACCTCCCTGATTCTGATGCTGCTGAGTTTTCCCAAGCAATCCCAACCAAGTGGAGAGAAAAAAATGTTAAGATAAGTTCAAAATTTGTCTGGGTAGATCAGGCATAATTGCCTCTGGCAGCTTTGGTGTAGGTAGATAAGAATGGGCAGGAACAGGACAGACTTGGGTCCAGTCCTTGTAAGCTAGATTGTCAGGAGGCTAGCAAGATGGGAAACAAGATGGTTTGGCATAATGCGAGCTCAAAGGAACGGTTCACAGCAGCATTGGTTTGACTTGTTTCCTTTTGTTTTGTTTTGATTATTTTTACCGTTTTAACTGTTCCGCAGCTGTTGAGTGGAAAAGAAAATGTCACTGGGTTTAATGCAACTGGTCTGCAATATGGGTCATTTAGCATCAAGTCATTTTCATCATAGCCAAGTGCATCCAAATAAGATTTGCTGAGAATAACTGTCATCATGTCTGAAGAACAACTGATGGATTCTGACAATATAAGGAGGGAGGAAAGCAAAGAATAAAATACAATTCATACAGAACTGTCTCTGCTGTGGTAATGTCCTAGTTATTCTTTTTTTTCTTTTTTTTGCAAACAAAAGAAGATATATTAAAAACAAAATACCAAAAGCATACATACAACTACAGATCCATAAATTATTTCATACAGACTTATGTCACCATATTCTTTAATCCTAATTCCTTTTCTTCTCCAATAGTCTTCCATCTTTCTCTAAGCGGGTCTATTTTATCTATTTGTTGAACTGCTCCTTTTATCCTTTCTTCATTCCTACTATTTCCCACGTACTATACTAATAATCCATATTGTGGTTTGCAAAAATTAATCAAAGCAAATCCAAGTTTTTACTTGGGGACACTGGTTTTTTGGGCGCTAGCACTGCCTCCTTTTGCACAGGCAACAAAATTCGCACTACAAGGACTACAATGCAGTGTCAAAGTTCATTCTTTGCAGAGGATAAGTAAATGCTTTTATTGGCCTAATGAAGTTCTTTCAATAACTAGTGGGGTATGCCCCCCTCTAATCAGTTCCAATCAGCAGCTTAACACAGGCATTTTGTATGAAATACATTTTCTGAACAGTCTTCAAAAGCAGCCTCTTGCCCAACACATTGCAGTAGTCCATTCTAGGTGTTACCAGAGCATGGATAATAATTGTGCAACTGGCTACAGAAGGAGCAGTCATCCCTAACTGTCACATGGCTTTGCAGAATTTCAGTCCCAGAGCATATGAAAAAGGCAACTTTGGCCAGACTGCCTGCCATGTTTCAGAGACCAGAGATGATGCAATCCATCATAATCCTCTCTGCTTGTTTGTACATTTCACATTCAAAAGACCGGCACGCCTCACATATAATGAATTTTCAGTCTCCCTATATACACATATAAAGCAGTCGGGAATCATTCTAGAGAAATGAGACTTACTGTTGGGCTCTGCTGTTGGTGGTACCGGTATTGGTTCACTTGTGTAGCGAGCAGAAAAGCCCTTGTATGAATTGGCATAGTCTGTAGACAATGCAACAGTCATCACATTGGAAGAAGACTGAAATGCAGCGGATTTGCGCCCACACACTTGTTCGATTAAGCCAGAGTCCGTTGTTGCACCATCATAGATGGCGAGGAAATCAAATCTGCATTTTTCATCTAGTTCTAGACTACAGACATAAAGAAAAATGTCAGATAACTGATGGTTGCAGCAGTAGTTTTTATTTTCATCCATGTGGTCCATCAGGGATTTTCAGGTAGCACACCTTAACATATTATAAAAAATATATATCCTATCCGTTTCTCAAAAGAAGCCCAGAATGGTTCTTATCCTGATTTACCCTGTAGGATAGGGTAGACTAAATGATAGCAACTAGCCCATGGTTACCCAGTAAGCTTTCTGGATGAGTGGGGATTTGAACCCAGGTCTTCCTAGTCTGGTGCTCTAACCACTACACCACACTGGCTGTTGATAATACGGTCTCCCCCCTCCAGTGGTGCAGTTTGTCATTACATTTTCATGATGAGTAGGGGTAGGGCTATATAGCATCATGAAGATGCATAAGGATACCACACAAAACAAAACATTTTAGCTGGGATCCAAAAAGCTGCATAGGCTCATGTGAAGGCCTTGTGTTAGACCAAATAAATACTTGATTTTTGCGTGTTTTGCTTGTTGATCTATACAATTTCATCCCTAATAAGGTAAGATGATATGAGATATGAAAGTATACTTGCAAAATGTCATTGAAAGTTAAATTTATCTTGGAATTTTCTTCTGTTTGAATGTGCCATACACAATATGCAAATTCTGGATGTGGCTTGGGGTAATTGGGGCTGATGAATGATCCAACTGAGCCAGTAAGGAGACCCCCACAGTTTTCAATTTCGGCTGTGAAATAAAGTAAACAGTCACCAGTTATATTTATCATACTTATCTTGTACAAAACAAAACAAAGAATTAACCAGAAGCAGGCCATTCTCCTGAATATTTATGACCCACAGATATTTAGCATTACAGCTGCTAAATGGACATCCTTCATTGGCTCCTTGGCAAATCATCATGCGCCGCCTCGGCCTTTGACACGCTTGAAGTGTATGTGACAAATGTCTATAAAAATATAGTTCACTTGGGAAGTACAAATTCTGAAGGATTGCCTTGTTAAGTCTTTTACAGCAAGCATGACAAGGTCTGGATTCTTGTGGCAACTTAAAGTGGCACGTGAAAGTGGAATACACAGGAAGGGCAACGATAACAGAAGGCTTGTTACCGTCTTTCCCCCTTTTTAAGACACCGTCTTATAATTTTTTTTCCTCAAAAAACCACAGGGTGGCTTATTTTCGGGGGGATGTCTTATTTTTATTACATCAGTATGGTACGGTACAGCCTCCCCCTGCGCACTGAGCAGGCAGGGCAGAACTCCGCAAGAGGCGCGTTTTCCCCCAGCGCCTCTTGCTGGTTCGCTGGCTCCCTGCGCACGGGGAACAGGCGGGGCAGGAAGAGGCGTCTTTCCCCGCGCCTCTCCCTGCGCGCTAAGCAGGCGGGGCAGAACTCTGTAAAGGCGCGTTTTCCCCCCGTGCCTCTCACTGGTTCGTTGGCTCCCTGTGCATGCAGGAGGGGCTGAGGAGGCGACGGGAACAATGGCGGCACCACGGCTTACTTTTGGGGTGCGTCTTATTTCTCACAAAGGTAAAAAAACCCTGCCATGGCTTACTGGGTAAACAGGGTAAATACTGACTAGCTAGGTAAGCCGATTCATTTTCAATAAATCCCCCCCCCCTTATTGCCATTCATGAGGGACGTTCGATGATGACTCACGTGAATCTGGTGAGATGAAGTAATAAAATGCAAATATGGTCCGTGCAAATTCTCTGGAGTCTGTTGATATGCGAAATGTTAAGGAGCCAGAAGATGAGTGGAAGACGGGAACAGATATGTGGGTTTTGCACACTCGTCCCAAGAGAGGCGCATCCGTTGAAGGGCCATCATATACTTCAATATTTTCTCTGTCACATGTAGATGATGGATTGAATCTGGAGCGGCAGGGGAAAGACACCATATAGTAGAGGATTCAGCTTGCCTTGTGTGTGTATTACGTCTGTCTACTCAGAAGTACACCCCCTTATGTTCAATAGGGCTTAGTCTTGGGTAAATGTGTTTGTTTATTTTTGGCACGTATAAAACACCAAAATTATCATTTCCACTGGGGCACTTTGCAAATTTAAAAACAGTTTAAAAAATGGACGGTACTGATACTCTGGTTTCTCTTCAGATCGTATAAATCTTTCGCCTTTTAATAAAAAATGGACGGTATTGAGTTATGTTTCTGCACTAGTGCAAGTATTAGTACTAGTGCAGATAGGTTTCCTTCCCTCTCCTTCCTCTGAGTATGCCCTGTGCCATCCCCAGATCAGTTCTGGAGGGTCAGGTGAACAGATTTAGGGGGCATCCAGGGATGGGGAAGTGTCATTGCACAAGTGGAAATCCACTGATGGAACCATCTGCTACATTGAATACAGGACCGCAGCTTTGGAATTCTAAATGATCAAAAGCGTTTGTTTGTTTGTTTGTTTGTTTGTTTGTTGTGATTTAACAACAAGAAGCCATTTTGGAAAGTCCAGTTCCATAAGTGGTTCGCTTTCTGCCATGGAAGGCAGATATTTGAAAAATCACAAAGATACGGAAAGACTAAAAGTAAAGGTAAAAAGACTAGCATTAGAGTCTCTCTCTCTCTCTCTCTCTCTCTCTCTCTCTCTCACACACACACACACACACACACACACAGCTTGAATGTTCTTTCAAAATAAGAACCTGCCATTGGCTATAATTCCCTGTGAATATAGTGTGATGTTTCTCTATCTCTTGCTATCCCTCCTTTCTATAGTTTACCTATGAGACCTGCGGGTGTAGGGTGCTACATATATTCAATAAATAATAAAAATAAAATAATGCCTGAGAAATTAATGTGAAAAAAGACAATTTTAGGTGCAAGTGCCAATAAAGGATGCAAGGGGGTTAATGCTTCCTTGAATCTAAAGCAACTTTGTGGCATGTGAAACTAGCAGTAACACAGTTTGGAATACTTGAAGTATACATTTTAACCTTTCAAATTGTTGTAGATATAATGTACTCCTTCCTTTTAATGAGATTGGAGCACATGATGTGTTATTTTATGGTTTTTAAGATTATGAGAATGTTTGAAATATATGCTGCGGCAAATAAACTATTTTTTTTTCTAAAAGGAAAGGAAAACTAGCTGTTGGTATAACCTTCTAAAATTCAGTCTTATCAGTGTACCTTTAGCTGTACTTCAATCCATCTCAAAGTACTTGAAAAGTAATCCCAAATATGTGCTTTTCAGCTGTACTGTTCACAACCCATTTAAAGAATACTCACTCATAGAAAGAGAAGACGAGACGGATTGTTTCATTCACATTCACAGTTGCATTAACATCTCTCTGTATTTGCCAGATACAACTTTCATTTGCCTTGACTGTAAGCGGCAGTGCTTTATAGTTAGCGCTCAGTATATTACCGCATGCACTTTTTGCTATTTTTAGAAAATCAGAAACCATTGGTTAATCTCAGTAGGATTTTATGGAAGACCTTGGCCTAAAACATCTAATGATCAATCACTAGTAATGATAAATATAGATCTCCTCATAGACCTCTCAAAACAGCCATTTAATCATTATATTGCATGAATTACAATATGCTTTGAATTGGAGCACCATGACAGCTGTTTTTCCAGCTGTAGACAAAATCCTTATCAACTGTTGCAGCCAAATATAATTTAAGCTGCTTTCTCTGTTCCTGAGCATCACTGTTTGATTTCCTAAATTAGCAATTTTGATTTTTTAAATGCTTTACAAAATGTGGATATTCCAAACCAAGCGTAGGATTCAGGTTCTAAAACGGCAGACTTTGTTTAACATTTGAAGCAAACATTGTGATTTAGAAGCAGTTGCATCTTAATAGTGCATGGCTTTAAAACAATTTTAAAAAAAAGTTTTTGAAACTTCCATACCTTGGACTTCGTTCAACTTATTTTCAGCAAGAGTCAAACCAAATAAAAGTGCCAAGAAAATGCATTGCCTGAAAGCTTTCATTTTGCTGAAGACGGGTGGTCACTTTTCCTGGCCCTTTTTATATCTCTGCTTATTTCATCATCATTCTGGCCCACATGGTTCGATAATAGCTTGCATAATCTTTGCAGATCTTACCGGTGCTTTGAGCTGCAGCAGGAGATACCTGCGAGAAGGCCACAGGTGTTGCATGACGTACTAGGTGTGCTAGATAAGCAGGGGTGGGCAGGCTTGTGTTGTGTTATCTTCTGTGAAAACGAAAACGTAAAAACCAAAGACCTTGAAGGTCCACCAACTAGAGCCAGTTGTAAAATAGAGGCTCAGGAGGGAAGGCACAATTTAACAGTTATGGGAAGGGGGCCTCTGAGCACATGGTCAGCCCAAAACAAATATACCCCTCCAGGTTTGCCCCTAAACATTCTTTCAGTTTTTGTGTGTTTCGCAGTTGCTCAACGCCACTCATTGTGACAGACTAAACGGACCTAGAGGTCAACCCTTCCTTGGTGAGAGGTGGCGAAGGATTGGCTATGTTGCTGTTCGTATGTCATTATAGCTGCATACACATTATACCTTCCGTGCACATTCGAAGCACAATTTAGCCCCTCCAAGAATTCTGTGCACCATAGTTTGTTAAGGGTTGCTGGGAACTGTAGCTCTGTGAGGGATAAACTACATTGCCCAGAATCCTTTGGGGGAAAGAATGCGCTGGGAAAGTGCTTGAAAGGTATGGTGTGTGTGCAGCCTACGTTGCCGTAGATGAAGGTGGGTGAATGAGTGGGTTGTCAATTAGGCTTAATGTGTTTTTGTAGGCTAAACATTGCTGTTTAATAACTGGTTGACCGGGGATTAGTTATTTGTACGGCTGGTGGGAATGCATGATAGTAAGACCTGGATAAGGACAATGTATTTGGGAGAGGTTACTGGGCAGGGGAGTGTGCTGCAACTTCTAGCTCCATTATTTTATTTTATTATGAATTACCGGTATGCCATTTTGTGTTTGCTGTATTTTTGTATATGATTTTTATCCACAATCTTCTTCTGTTTAAAAGAATGCTTTATTTTTCTTTTAAATATGCCACTTTAGATGCGCGTTTTATACTTGACCTTTACCAGTATTATTTTATTTGGATATCTTGCAGTGTTATATTTGCTGCTTTAATTTAGGCTGAAAACTGCTTCGATATTTTTTCAAAATTATATATAAAGTGATATAGGAATGACTTAAATAAATAAGCAAATAAGACGGAGAGAGAAGTTCTTTTTAAATTTAAGACTAGAGGAATGCAGGAGAATATCAAGGGGAAGAGTTCTGTGCTATGACGACAAAGGTCCTTGTTACAGGTTTTCCATGATACCAGCCAATGAGCCTGCCAGAGTTACAGATGTGATGCTATCCAAAGCCTGAGCCACATTGCATTAGATAGTATATGTGTGTGCGCATACTGGTGTGTGCATATGTACACTTGTACAGATTTTCAAGGCAAATTTTCAAGGTGGAATGATGCAATGTGTCTTCTGATTAGAAAGCTAATGCAGCTGTGTAAACATAAGCAATGCCCTGGTAAAATTGGCATTCAGCTCATCCACCAATGCAGTCTAAATATGTTCATTTTTGCTACTGCTTATATGACTATATACATGCATATATTCTTTAATACTGTTTATACCATGTGCCACCTGTATAGCTCCAGCAGCAGTGTCTTTGGTCTTTGACCGTAACTGTCTTTGACCTTTGATCCGTTTCCTCCAAGAGCACCTGGATCTGGTCCGCAACCACCCGCTCAATAACCTTGGATGAAAGGTTGCCTGCTTTCAATGGGGTTGCCCAGGTGGCCTGAATGTGTGAATTATGGTCTCTATGTGATTAGATACACAGAAACATGATTTTTTTTTGACAGCTAGCTTTATTTGTTTTGCTAAGTCAGTGAGCCAACTAATTGTGATGACTTGAAGCCAAAGGTTTTACAGATCTTTCATATTGACTACAAAGATACCAGATGATCGGAGTTACAAAGGCAGATCAAAGCATGTATTCTGGCATCTGAAGTGCTCGCTTCTCTATGGAACTGTCTACAGTGATGAATTACTTCAAGATAATGCCACAAACGGAGTCATTATGCAAGTATCCTCATTGTCCTTGGTGGGGATTGCTAGGTGACACTACTTAATGAAGCTTAAATGGCCCAATAACTTGCACGTGTTCTTGAGCAGAGCTTATTTCTCTCTTACGCCTGGGCATGCAGCCTTGGTAACATCGAGATCTAGAGTCATATGCATTGCACACCACAATTTTGCACTGTAGATAAACTGTTGACCATTTGAAGTTGGGTTTAAAGCTGAAGCGGGTGACCCTCTTTATATAAGAGCCCGTATAGGTATAATCTTTAACACACCTGAAAAAAAAAATGGAGAAGGAATGATAAGCAATTGCAATTTTGCCCAATAGACACATTGTTGCAAAGCTGTCTTCCATAATATAATGCATTTCTGTATGCTATTTTCCACTAATGCATGCATTTTTATTCATACTTGACCCCAATATGTGCATTTTTGTACACTGTAGAACTGCACTGAGAAATTTAGAGAAGGGAAGTGGAAAGATGAAAAAAAATCCAGGGAAAGAGGTAGGAGCCGATCGTGGCCAAATAGAAGGTAGAATCTATAGAGACAAAATAATAAAAGGATGGCTGTGAAGAGCTAAGTTTGACTGGGTATCTGACACAGGGTCACCCTGCCACCCCCCCCAGTGTGTGTGTGTTTTCTAATAATTGACCCTGTCCAAAATATGCAGAAATGTTTGTCAGCTTATTCTCCCCCTTACCCATTCTGTATTAGAGTATGTGTTGTAGTTGTGAAGTCATGAGGGCTAGGCGATGCCACACAGGTGTCTACGAAGAATAGATGCCTCTGATTACAGTTAGAGATTTCGACTTGGAAGTTTTTGTCCTGGTTCATCTTCAAAAAGTAGGGCATGGAAACTACTTGGCGTGCGGAGGAAGGTGAGTCATAAAATAAAAATTTCATATGGAATAATCCACTTTGCTTTCGGCCTTCTTCCGTGGATTCCATTTCATCTATGTTGTGTGTCAGTTCCTTCATCGCTCTTGGCTCCATTTTGCAGATGAAGATAAACTGAGGATTTACACCAGTTCCACGGCTGCTGACAGTATTGGAGAAACTGCTAACCCCTCCATTGTTCTGTTAAAGCATTAGACAAAACAGATGGACAGTAAGTTTAAATATACTGTAGCAAATAAAACCAGAGCAAAAACAAACCAGGAGCTATTCAACAAAGCATAGTTTCCTGGTTCAGATTAAACAGGAAACTAGTTAATGGAAGACTTATTAGTTAGGTCATTCATGAAAAGAGGAGTGAATGGATTGCATGCATGCCCATGAGCCTTGTTCATGCATGGCTTACAAAGCCAATATATGATAATTTGAATGCAAATTATACCCAGGGGGTATAATTTGACAACTGTTTTATTTTTTGAAACTCACATCCTAAAAGTTATCCAAATAAAAGCTATCAAATTATACCGATATGTCTTATGATCAGATTTACACTTCCTTACCTCCCGTCTTGTCCCGCAACCATCATATGGTATATGGAATATAAATTCGTCTCTTGTAATCTCAGGTTTGCAGGTTTGGTCACTTAAGTACAGATTACACTCAGAGCAGCCTTTTGAAGTGAGATATTCTCTGCCAATAACTGCCTTCATGTATTCGGGCAAACATGTAAGTGTTACTGGACAGGGGAAGAAAAGAAGAAGTATTGTTGGGTACTATAAGCAAAGAAAATAATAATAATGTAATGTTGTGTACATGCACATATGCCCATCGGTTAAAAGAAACATTCTGACAGTACATTAGGTTTCCACTAATGCCTTTCTGTTGTAGCCTATGATTAGTTTATATTGTTTTTTTCAGTTATAGTGCTTTATTGGATTGTTTTTAGATAATTTGGTTTTATTTCACCCAGAGGGCCCTGATATTTTAATATATGCAATTCTTATATATTTGTTTAGCTTTTTTTGAGCTGTGAGCCATATTGTAAAATATAGAGAAGTGCAACTTCTGAAGGACCATTAGGTTCCAAACTGTGCATTAGTCCAGCAGGTGCTGGTTAGGTCAGTTTGCTTAAAAAGGAGGATCGAACAAAATTCTTATATCCATCTCTCTTCCCAGCTATATGTTCTTGTAAAGGTTATTTCAGTCAACAAGTAGAACCACCTTCCCCTTTCATACTTCACCATGGCCTCAAGCAACAGGGAATGGAGAAGAACGAGAAGGCTAATTTTGAGGCCTTAGGTAAAAACTATACATGGATTCCAGAAATGTTCAAAGCAGGAGGTTTTTGAGTGGGTAGCGTTTTTGTCACTGAAGGAGGAAACATCATGGTCCAAAATATTCTTATGGGCTGCCAAAGGCCCACAAAATGTCTTAGTGAAATGTCTCATAATACATTAATTAAAAAGCAACAATATCATTTTTAACATTACCAGGATCTGTAGTTGTATCATCCGTAGGAGCTATGAAAAAACAAAGATGTTGTTGTTGTTGTTGTTGATGATGATGATAATATTATTTATACCCCACCCATCTTGTTGGTTTCCAACACATATAAAAACATAATAAAACAGCAGACATTAAAAACCTCCCGATACAGGGCTGCCTTCATATGTCTTCTAAAAGTTGTATAGTTATTTATCTCCTTGATAACAGAAGATAACATATAAAGACTGTCTGTTTATGACATTGTTTTAGTGCAATATATTTTAGGAGTGGTACCTAAAGGGCTCTTCAACACAAGAGTTATTCCATGGTCAAAAATGCCAGTGTAGGCAGCGGTTTCTTGACAAATACCAGGCATTCCTGGTGTTGTGAGACAGCACATATTTTCAACTCTAAAAACATGCATATCTGAATTACTGTATTTGTATATCACAAAAAATATTAATTACCTGCTGTAGTGGTGGCTTGGAGGGCAGCCTTTGCTGTTATATAAAAAAGGATTGAAATGAAATCACTCATTTTTTAAAGTGACATACATATTTGCAACATATTAAAAGCTATGCACCACCTGCATTTTTTTATGCTTCTCATTGGAAAATTCCTACCGGAGAAACCCATTCTACAATGTCCACAGAGGTAGGATATTATGAAAACACGAAACCTCATGACTCATAATGTTCACCTTAAATACAAGGAAAGCATTACGTCCTTGAGATAAAATCGTCTAGGCTTCCTCATTTGGCTTGCAGAGTGGTTTGGTCCAAACTATGGCTACCTATCAATCACCTGACATCAAGTGATGTCAGGTGTGGAACAGATAAATCCACGGAACCAAACTGAAAAAAGGAAGAATCAAACAGAAGAGGAATAAGATTCTCCCCTTTCCAGCCACTGGTAGAGTTCAGCACTTTTTGAATCCAAGATATGTTTGCGAAGGATGGGAGGACAGTACACTCCCGATTCTTCCTTTCAAGGTGAGTCACCTGGCATCATGTAGCATCAGTTGATTGACATGTGAAAGGCTTCACTCATCTGTTAACATGGCCTACAGGAGGTGGGGGAATTCTCGAAATGCCCCACTGGCCAGATCCAGTTCCCCCATTACTGCTTTGAGCAAATGACAAGATGGTGTCCTCCCACATACTGTGTATGGAATCCCACTAGATTAACAGTCAAATCTTACTTCAACACTGGCAATGGGAAAGTGTCATCCACCACACCGAAGGGCCTACTGAGGGGGTTCAAGGCAGATTGTGTAGTAGTCTGCCAACATTTCATTGCTATTCCCCACCCAAAAGCATCTACTGCAGCTAAAGGCTATGCAAAAATAGATTGACTGAGACCAAATCAAGTATTCAGATGCCTCTGTAACCATTATTGCAGATAACAACCTCTAAAATGTAATTTGAGACATTGATCTCAAGGTGTCACATATTAGGAAAGGGAATGTTCAGACCAACCTTTAATACAATTTGTTTATTGGATACCAGTCACTTAGGCATTAACAGATCTTATTGTTATCCGTTATCCAGAAACCCAAGTTTACCTGAGCACATGACACCAGCATCTTCCCTATGAACACAATTATGTATTCCCCAGCCTCTGTGGGAGCACTGACTCAAGCTGTCTTCATTCCCAGTGCAGTAGACATCATCCATAAGAATTGGGCCCGGGCCTTCACCAAACTGAGCCTTTCCTAGTGCCGAGATAGCGCCTCCACATCCCAGCTTCCTGCACACAACTTGTGCATGGGTCATGCCCCACAAATCGTCACAGACTGTCCCCCATCTTCCGTTGTGAAAGACTTCAACCCGCCCTTCACATGCATGTCTTCCATTGACTAGTTTCACAGCCCCTTCTAGAAAGACAAAAGAGAAGGATTGTTTGCAATGGTTAGCTCTATATAAATTTTTGCCACATGTGCTGCTCATTGGACAATTCCTCCATGGGAAGGCTATTCAATAATATCTTCATATTTAGAAGAAAGATTTAGGATTATATTATAGAGAAGGTGAGGAGCCTCTTACCTGTTGGAGCAGGAGTGGTCTGGACTGGTTCTTGAAAAGAAAGAAGAAGAGGAGTAAGTAGAATATAATTCGCTGGTATCAACATTGTAAATAGGACTGATGTGGTTTAAAATGTAGCAGTAGACGCTCCTTATCAAGAAAAGTAGATTAGATGAATGTCATGGGTGGTTCTTGTATTAAGAAGGGTGAAGAAAGTGGAATATAGCAATCCAATTTCAATTAGGGCGATGTTTTAGTTACCATCTTTAGTGGTATAATGTGAACAATATCTCTTTTAAGTTTGTTTGTTTTTTACACAAATAAAAGGTAAAGGTAAAGGGACCCCTGACCATCAGGTCCAGTCGTGTCCGACTCTGGGGTTGCATGCTCATCTCGCTCAATAGGCCGAGGGAGCCGGCGTTTGTCCGAAGACAGCCTCCGGGTCATGTGGCCAGCATGACAAAGCTGCTTCTGGCGAACCAGAGCAGCGCACGGAAACGCCGTTTACCTTCCCGCTGGAGCGGTCCCTATTTATCTACTTGCACTTTAACATGCTTTCGAACTGCTAGGTGGGCAGGAGCTGGGACCGAGCAACGGGAGCTCACCCCGTCGCAGGGATTCGAACCGCTGACCTTCTGATCAGCAAGCCTGTGGTTTAACCCACAGCGCCACCTGGTCCCTTACACAAATAAACAAAACGGTAAATGGGTGACTACAAGTGGTAAGCACTGTAACTCCATTAAGGTGCCTATCAAAACAGTGATTGTACGTGTTACCCAACCAATAGCATTTTACATATCTGTTCAATATTATGCAGATAATGTAATTAATTCTTGAGGATTTTGTATTAAATTCAATTTTGGTTATTATTAAAACAGTACTTTAAATCTAAATGGTCTTAAATGGTCACTGGCCCCTCCCCAGTGCTGTCCACATGTTTGGAACAGGTCTGCCGCAGTCAGCTTGGTGAACAAACACAGGCTGTTGTTTGGAACAGTAATGGCTAAGGGTTTCAGCTCAGGGTTATAGCCTATGCATGTTTGGCAAGCTGCCCCACTGCAGACATGCTCAGAGCACGTCGGCTCCTCTAGATCCATCTTTGCACCTCTGGCCCTCCAGATGTTGCTGAACTACAACTCACACCATCCCTGGCTACTGGCCATGCTTGCTGGGGCTGATGGGAGTTGTAGTTCAGCAACATCTGGAGGGCCAAAGGTTCCCCACACTTGGTCTATGTCAGGCTTCCTCAACCTCAGCCCTCCAGATGTTTTGAGACTACAATTCCCATCATCCCTAACCACTGGTCCTGCTAGCAAGGGATCATGGGAGTTGTAGGCCAAAAACATCTGGAGGGCTGAGGTTGAGGAAGCCTGGTCTATGTCCATTAATTTTTGATGGAACTATCAACCTGCAATTGGAAAATACCTGAGCAGATGACACTGGCATCTTCACTGCGGAGGCAATTGTGTACCCCCCAGCCTCTGTGAGAGCACTGGCCCAAGTGCCATTCATTCCCAGTGCAGGAGACATCATCCAGATAGATTGTGCCTGAACCAGGTCCAAATTGAGCCTGTCCTGGTGCTGAGATAACAGGCCCACATCCAAGCTGCCTGCATACGACACTTGCATCAGTTAAGTCCCATGCATCATCGCAGACCGTCCCCCACCTTCCATTGTGAAGCACTTCAATCCGTCCTTCACATCTGTGTCTTCCATTGACTAGTTTCACAGATGCTCCTTAGAAAAAGAAGAGCGAAGCATGGGTTCACTACTGGTAGATAAAGAGGCCCAGTCACAATAACAGCATACGGAGCAAATGTTGTTGCCCATCTGAACTGACATAACCATCTCATTTAATTTTGCTTTTCAGCTTTTTGGGGGGTGGGTTGGGGACAGTGCTTTTTTCGGGGGGGATGCAGGGGTACACATACCCCTAAACATTTTGTGAATCTTTGTACTTTTGTCCATTTATTTTTCCCGATTTGAACTATAAAATGGTGGTTTTCTTGACTCAAAATGAGAGTACCACTAAACATTTTTTTTTTATAGAAAAAAAGCACTCGTTTGGGGTGAGGTTGATCAGCAGAGAAGAGCTGCCTGAAGTGACTGTACCAACTACTGACATATTTATTAATGTGGTAACCAGAGGCATTCTGGCAATAGGGTAGAGTAAAAACTGGAGGAATCCATGTTTTATCCATACAATCCCCTCTGAGAGTGACAGAATGTCATCCAGTTCTGTTGCCCCCGGAGGAACTTGCTCTGTTGCATTCAAAGAGTGTGGTGGTAAGGAGCACCATGCGCTATACACTCCAGGTTGTGGGCAGCTAGATAACTGGTTCTGGAACTTTTTTAAAAAGTCAAGGAAAAAATAGTTAAATAGACAGAGGCAGTGCTGCAGCTCATGGACCACCTTGCAAATAACTTTTGTTTTATTCATTTTTTTTTTTACTTTCATATTTCTGATTTTTCAGAATGTCCCTTTAAAATCTGCACAGGAATGGGATGAGACAGACTTAATTCCATCTCCAAGCAGAATTGGGATGGACCTGGCGTTTAGAGGGTCATCCATCCCTAGCAACTGCAGGGATGGGTGGTAGCATCATTGAGAAAAGCACCATTTATTTCCAAAGAGGTGGCAGGGTGACGTTGGGGGTATGGATGGTGCATGTAAGAGATGGCAACTCAGATCTGGTGCTGGCCGTTCCTATACATTTATAAATCATTTTGCATTTGTGGGCTATGCATTGGTCAATTCATCCAGGAAACAAAAAAACTATTCCAGAAAGCCTGCATAGCCAAAGCTAACATTTAGTGTGATATATCACGAGGAAGCTGAGGTATCTCTTACCATTTGAAAGTGTAGTTTCCTTGTTAATTGCAGGTCCTTGAAAACCCCCCACAAAAGATGGAGAAAGGGAAAAAAGAGAAATATTGTGAGGAACACAGTTTTCCTGCATTAATTTTTACGGCAGTAAAAATAGAGTCAGTTATGTAGTTTCATATGCAGTAAAAGTTACCCCGTTTAGTACAGGAGGAATCAATGGTTAAAACAGACTTATACATACAGAAACATATGTGCATTTAATAGATTTAAATGCCAGTTTGAATTTGTATACTAAAAACTAGAATTTAGGATTATATTATAGAGAAGATGAGATGTCCCTTACTTGGAGTAGGAGTGCTCACAGTTGGTACTTGAAAAGAAAGAGAAAAAGTGGAATAGCAGAGTAAATATAACTTCAATGAAATCAAAATTGTACATAGAACATAAAACAGAATATGCTTTTTATCAGTGATGGCCAGTCCTGTTTCGCCACCTGAGGCAAAAGCCAGAACCCCCCCCCCCAAACTAGGTGAGATCAGGGAGCTTTCCACAAGGCCTTGGCACTCATCTTCTCTGCCCCAGTGGCAGGGAAGAGGAGCAACAATACTGCACAGCAGAATGCCTTCCTCTCGCCAAAGCCTGGCAACAGGGGGATGTTCTGGCTGAAGTGGTGTTGTGAGCGGGTACCGCCTCTTGCACTTCCACTGGCAGAAGCAGTTGCTTCACGTCACCTAATCGGTGGGCCAGCTCTGCTCTTTAGAAGAAAGTGACTACTGTGAGTGCTTTGGTTCTTTTGTTTTGGTACTTAGTCACAAAGTCTTAGCCTACTGGCTTGGACATCATGCCAGCCCTCTATGGCTTAACATACAGGTGTTGATTGTTATTATTATGAAGACTTTGCAATTTGTGGCATTTAGGGTCATGGCCTCAACAGAGAGTGTGCCCTACTGTGTATTTTGAAAGTTTTCCAATGGACCAAGTCAGCTTTCTCTGCTTGGTGTGTGTTCTGGAGAAACCCACAAAACATCATTTGAAATATTGATCACAAGAAATTAGATATTAGAATAGGGAATGTTCATTACAATTGGTTTCAGTCACTTTCAACACAATCCTATATACATGCCTACTCAGATATAAGCCCCATGGACTTCAATTAGACTTACTCCCAGATAAGTGGATATTGGACTGAAATTTTATATACGTTTTCACTAACCAGGTGCCGACCAGATGTTTTGGATTATAATTGCTATCATATCTAACCATTGAACATGCTGGCTGGGGCTGACGGAAGTTGTAACACCCATTTCCCCAGAGAAATCTAGACAGATTTAGAAACTGAATTCCTTTACTAAGGCCGGCTAGAGTTCTTAAGTAATACCTGAGCAGATGACACCAGCATCTTCTCTATGGAGACAATTATGTATTCCCCAGCCTCTGTGGGAGCACTGACTCAAGCTGATTTCATTGCCAGTGCACCTGACATCATCCATAATAATTGGCCCTGAGCCTTCATCAAACAGAGCATTTGCTGTTGCTGAGCGAGCGGGTCCACATTTCTGCTGCCTGCACACAACACTTGCATCGCTTAAGTCCCACTCGTCGTCGCAGACTGTCCCCCAAATTCCATTGTGAAGTACTTCAACCCGTCCCTCACATCTGTTCCTTCCATTGACTAGTCTCACAGTGCCATCTTAGAAAGACAAAAGAGAAGCATTAGTTGCCTCCCACTGGCATATCAAACTCTATGTAATATACAGATATAATTTGCATTTACTTATTTACCAATTTCTTCATAATAAACTTATTCTACAATACAGTATATCCAGAACTCAGATGTAATATTATATCTTGGAGAAGAGGAAACAACTTATATCAGCTGAAGGAGTAGTTTTCTTTGCAAGGCTGGTTTTTGACAACAGCCCATAGATTCCCTAACCCAATCTATGGTACTGATCATGCTTGACCTGTCAGTCCAAGAAAATATGGTAGGTCCAGTTTGGTCACTGCTGCATTACAAAATCATGCACCGCCAAAGGTCATCCATCTGATGTATTAAAACTATTTCTTTAAAAGTTTCACAAATGCATACAAGATGAGAAAAATGTACCTGGCAAAGCAGGTAAGCTAGAAACAGCAAAAGAAGAGGGGAAAAGGACCAAATCAAATACTACACTCTTTGAAGAAATAATTTCCAATAGCAGGACTGAAAACTACTAAGGCTGCAATCCTATACCCATTTGCCTGTAGTGAGCTCCCTTAAATTCAGGAGGACTTACTTTTGAGTGGATAGGTGTAGGATTGCACTGTTATTAAACTGAATTATGCTGAGATTGAATTTCTAGCTGAAGGCTTACCAGAAGTAGTGGGCGCCTTGGTGCTTGGCCGAGGTGCAGGAGTGCTACTCAGAGGTGTCAATGCTAGTCGAAAGAAAACAGTGAATTACAGTTACCCAGGTCATAGGCTCCCTCAGTTTTTATATCCCTACGGCTAATATTTGAAATAGAAAACCATCTATTCAATAGTTCAAAAGGCTATTTCAAACAAAAGGAAAAGGGGAAAAAGGATACAAGAAAATAACCTTATATATTCAATACAATGTTAGCTTCTAGCAAAAAAAAGAAAAGAAAAGAAAAAAAAGCTTTATGGAGTAATCCTATACAAGAGTTCAGTGGGATGTAGTTATACACTATACCTTTAAAGTATATTCTTTCCATCTGACAATTCTAGGCACTATAGTTCACCCCACACAGAGTTACAATTCCCAGTAACCCTTAAGAAATTATAGTGCCCAGAATTCTTTGAGAGAAAGAATGAGCTCTGAATGTGCTTTAAATGTATAGGGTGTACTGTCATACTCTCTGTTAAGTGGTTATATAGGTTTACAGTGCAATTCTGAACATGCTTGATAGTGAATTGAAAAAGACTTAGGAGTAGGACTCAGCTACATTAGTTTTTGTGCTTTTTAAAAGCGTGTTTTAAATGCATTATAACACTGTGACACCAGATGGTGCTGTAGAGTTCTGTCTTTTGGCAATGTGATTTCCCATTATGAGGTTTGCAATGCATTTTCCTGAAACATTTTTTTGATGTGTCTGGATCCATTCTTACTTCTAGGTAAAAATACTTTGGAAGGCACTGTTAATTACCAAGCATGAAGACCCTCTAATATTATATATTTACTACAGTTCCTATGCTTATTCACTTAAAATGATGAAATATTACATGGCTGGGAAAATATTTAATTTTTAATCCAACAACATCCGAAGGGCAGCACATTGACTCTATCTGGATCACAGCCTATTAATGGAATGTGCTATAATTATAAAATACCTGGTGCCTTTGTTGTTGTATTTCTTGCTGGAGTTGAGGTTGTTTTTCTTGCTGGAGCTGAGGAAAGAATTATAATAGCATCATAGATAAAAACAAACAACAAAAAGGAAATACATACACAGTTGTGTCTTCCACAGCCTGTTAAGGACTAATCTTGTATCATCCTTACTTTTGTATAACTCCAAAAACAGAAAATCAATAGCATTTTATTGGTTTCTAGAGAATTCTTCTGTTCCCTTTTCAGGTTTTGACTTCTGATATTTAGCAACATAGCAAAAATATTGTGAACTCAACTAGGTTTTGCTTGTTGAAAAACAAGCATAACCAGAAGGGATTTTGTACTTGGATGTCAACATTAAGATGTATGAGTTCTATTAAAATAACTTGTTGTGACATTATTTATGTGTACCATTCAGAGAGAACTGCTTCACTGGTGTGCTGATACATGATAATTCATGCTATCTATACCCATCAGAGTAAAAACCTCAGTGAGACTTCTGTGTAAATGTGCATAGGCATTGTACTGTACCAGTGCCTATCCGCAACCTTACAAGTTGTGACGAATTGCTACGCAGCATGCAAAACCCAAATGTCAACAGCCAATCAGCCAAGTGGGGAAAATTCCTGCCGTGCCCCTGTCCCAACGACAGACAACACACGAGGGCATAGCAAGGTCAAGTGCAAAATGCCCTAAAATTAGGGAGAGGTGGGAGGGGGTTCCGATGCACGAGCTGAAAGAGGAAGCTCTGGGACACGTGCATAAGTTTACAGAAGAAGAAGAAGAAGAAGAAGAAGAAGAAGAAGAAGAAGAAGAAGAATTTGGATTTGATATCCCACTTTATCACTACCCGAAGAAGTCTCAAAGCAGCTAACATTCTCCTTTCCCTTCCTCCCCCCACAACAAACACTCTGTGAGGTGAGTGGGACTGAGAGACTTCAAAGAAGTGTGCCTAGCCCAAGGTCACCCAGCAGCTGCATGTGGAGGAGCGGAGACACGAACCGGTTCACCAGATTACGAGTCTACCGCTCTTAACCACTACACCACACTGGCTCTCATAGGTCCCTCGATCCGTTTAGACTGCACCCCATTGGTAAGATTTCACCCAGCAACGAGGGACCTACCAATCGGGTGTTGTGGCTATCCAATGGACCCACCCACAAGCAGGAGGTCAGTCTCCAGGTCTCACTGCAACACATGCCCTCTTTTAGGGAGGACACGATTTCCCATAATTTCTAGCCCTGTTCTGAAGAATGGGCCATACATTTGATCAATCTCCAAGTGTGGAACATGGATTGGCCAGGCCAATTAGTTTTGCCCCCAACATTGCTCACTCTGAGTGGCTCCTTTTCCTATAATCTACATATACAGTGTAAACATCTGCAGGGTAGGGAGCCTTTACTCCTACTGTGCTATGCTTCCTATGTACAAGCTGCATGTGTGGATGCCAGGGGATGGGTCTTCTTGGGGTGTGAAACATCCAAGAATGGTCTGGTTGTGTGGCCTTCCTCATGCACTGATAAAACGAATGAGCGGTTCTTCTGAAAAGGGGTTCTCAATTCCATGGAGATGGTCTTATATGCAAAAGAACAGTATTTAAAACAACAACAACAACTCATAATTCTCCCAGCTTTCAATTAATACTCACTACTTGTAATGGGGCTCCCTGTAGTATGGGAAACATTTCCTAAAGCAAGGAAAGAAAGAATTAAAATAATAACAACGAATTTATACTGCAGAGAGGTGCCTTGCAAATATTATTACAAATAATGAATACTGCAGAATATGCAATGTGTGAAAACCAATAGAAATGTACATTACCAGAGCAAATGACACTTGCATCTTCCTTATGTTTGCAGTCATGGACTCCCCATCCCTTATGGGAGCATTTCTCAAGAGAAGATTCATTCCCTTTGCACTGTACTGCATCCATGAAGATACTGCCAGATCCTTGGCCATATTGGGCACTTGTTGGAGCTGAAGTGGCTTCTCCACAACCAAGTTCTTTGCACACAACCTGAGCATCCTTCATGTCCCAATCATCATCACAGACTGTTCCCCAGCTCCCGTCATGGTAGACTTCAACACGACCTTGGCACCTGTTTTCCCCATTCACCAGTCTTAGGGAGAAAGGGCTTGCTGATGTTCCTGATGGTGAAATCTCTGCAAAAGTTGATGAAGAATGTTACAATATTATTTCTTGTTCAGTAATATATAATAATAACATTTCCACATTTATACTCACCAGTTGTCACCCTCTGTTCTGTAGATTGTGGAGGTGGAGTACCTAAATTAAAAAGAAACCAGATGCAATACCAAATATATTAAATATTGTCCACATATTAGGTCATTTGGTTTAAAAATCTAATTAAGGTTTTAGAAATTGGCTCCTCAGGGATGTTTGCAAACTAGCATATATATCTTTAACCTCTTCTCTGTGTTATAAATATGTCTCTGTTTTGCCTCCAGATGTAACATGCATATCTTTGACCTCCTTTGCTTACATAGAACAAGCAAAAAAAGTCCTTTCTCAGTTTGCGGTTTCATCAGAACTCAGAAACACAATCTGTTCCTGGTTTGCAAACTGTTTTCAGGGCAGATTATGTTTTGCCCACTCCACAGTTTATTGGATTTGGAGATAATGGAAAACTATGGTTTGGTGCAAATTTAGAAGCTCCCTATGTAGTGGGGTAACGAATGAAAAAGCTCAAGACCCATAGCTGCTGATGCCCATAATGTTGATTCATGATTTGGCATTATGTTTCAGTTCAGATTGTGCATATATGAAGAGCAACTCTGACTTTCATTTACGTCTAGATACCAGATCACTATGAAAGAAGTCTGGCTAAAGAGTCTTCGAATTTCTCAATAGCTCTCTTTTAAAATAAATTCATTCTATGGAAGTGCACATTCTTCTTTTTGCTGCCCCATGATACATGAAAACCAGGGGTATAATGTACAACATGTTATTTTCTCTAAAGAGGGCTATGCTCTGAAACTATTTCTCTATATATACTAAATAGCTGCAGGAGACAGCTTAAGGGAGGTTTGGCATTGGGCAACCACCAGGGTGAATGGGGGAAACTGCAAAAGGTGCTACTGCTATCACACTCAAGCTTTCTCCTTGCTGCCCAATGCTAAGAGCCATTTCAGAAGAATTATGCCAAACAATTGTAGCAGGGAATACTAATCTGTTGGTTGGTTCCCCCCCTTTTTAATAAAACATGATAAAGTCAAAAAATACATACCTGATGTAATGGGTATTTCTGTGGTGGTAAGGGGTCCTGGAAATAGAAAGAAGCACAGCATAAAAATAATGCCCATTTAAACACCAGAAGGGAGGAACTCATTGTTACTGTATATGGTTCTTAATTATGGCACCTCATCAAGCAGATATTAGAGAAATTTGATGTTTAGAACCTTATCTGCATTGTTCACTCTACTATAAGTGCTAAACAGATTGAGCGAGGGAGCCTGCATTTTAACTTGCCAATTTAGTTTCTAATTTTCTCATTTCCTGTTGTGGAACCTTCACCAAAATCTATGGGTATGTGTCCACTTTCATTACATGACAAATCTTTGCTTTGTGCTTTTTACTGTATACTGGGAAAATGGCAAGAATTAAGCCCATTTCACTCAGTACTATGGCTCCACACCTATTCCTCACTATTCTGGAATACCAGACCATGTAATGAAAGTGAAAAATAGACCCAAAGGAAATATTCTCCTCACCACCTGGAATGAAATTAGTTCTTCTATCATGGGATGTGCACTGCTGCTGACAGCTATTGACTATATCTCTAAAGGAGAAGTCTAAATTAAATGAATTCCAAGTGAATTGGTTTATCCATGTATATTAGCTAGTGTACCTTAATAGAGCTTACATCATCAGATCCATTATGCTGCTCGGTACTAGATATTAAAAGTTGATAGGATCGGAAGAGTTTGAGTTTCTGGCCACTTGCAGGTTCTTCAAGTCCTTGAAGTCCTCTGGCCTCATGCATTTCTGCATGTCTCCTTAGCTTTTAAACTATATATTTATTATTGAAATTAGTTCAATCAGTGTGCAGTATACAAATGCATAAGCAGATGCAAAAACAAAAAACAAATGCATAGGAATAATTCCAATACAACTTATCATATGAAAAAAATGATACCCTGCACTGGATGGAAGAATTTCTAATTAAAAAGAGAGAAAAGAAGAAGTTGAATCATGTCTTTACAATATGGACAAAAGAACTTCTATTTGCAAATGCAGATCTAGAAGTTAGCACATTTGGAAAATATTTGGAGGTACCTGAACAGATGATGCTGGCATCTTCCTTATGTTTGCAGTCATGGACCCCCCATCCCTTATGGGAGCAGTCCTTAAGAGAAGATTCATTCCCTTTGCACTGTACGGCATCCATGAAGATACTGCCAGATCCATGGCCAAATTGGGCACTTGTTGGAGCTGAAGTGGCTTCTCCGCAACCAAGTTCTTTGCACACCACCTGAGCATCCTTCATGTCCCAATCATCATCACAGACAGTTCCCCATTCCCCATTATGATAGACTTCAACACGACCCTGACAGCTGTTCTCTCCATTCACCAGTCTTAGGGAGAAAGGGCTTGCTGATGTTCCTGATGGAGCATTCTCTGCAAAAATTGATAGGGAATGTTACAAGACATACAAGTGATATAAAATAACGTTTGTGGGGGAAATGCTAAAAATCCACATTAATACTCACCGGTTGTAACCCTCTGTTCTGTAGATTGTGGAGGTGGAGTTCCTAAATTAAAAAGTGGCCAGATACAATACCAAATATTATAAACCTTGTTTCCATATCATATCACTTTTAAATATGTAATTAAAGTTTTGGATGCTAGCATTTCAGATTTGTTTGTAAGTGCAACCTGGCCTATACACCTGTAACTTCACCCTTGTTTTATTTAAAATGATAGCTCTGCTGTGAATCTATTTCTTTCTAAAACAATATACAACATAGCTTGAAGTGAAAGCTAACGGAGGTCTAGATATTAGGTAGCCAATTTAATTGATGAATGAAAGTGTGAATTTGATGCAAGCAAAGAATTTTTTTTGTTTTGTTTTTAAAGTCAAGCTTAAGTCAAGCAAATACATACCGGATGTAATGGATGTTTCAGTCATGGTGATGGGTCCTAAAATGAAAAGAAGAAAGCACAGCATAGACAAAATAACTTCAATATGTTTAATGCAGATGTAGAAGAGATGCTTGAGAAATAAGCAAATACAGAGTATAACTGAATGTACCTGAGCAGATAACGCTGGCATCTTCCTTATGTTTGCAGTCATGGACTCCCCATCCATTATGAGAGCAGTACTCAAAAGAAGATTCATTCCCTTCACAATGTACAGCATTCAGGAGGATACTGCCAGAGCCATGGCCAAAGTAGGCACTTAGCGGAGCTGAAGTGGCTTCTCCGCAACCAAGTTCTTTGCACACAACCTGAGCATCCTTCATGTCCCAATTATCATCACAGACTGTTCCCCAGGTCCCATCATGGTAGACTTCAAGGCGACCCTGACAGCTGTTCTCTCCATTCACCAGTCTTAGGGAGAAACGGCTTGCTGATGTTTCCAAAGGAGAATTTGCTGCAAAAGTTGATGAAGAACGTAACAACACTATTCTTTCTTCAGTTACATATAATACTGACAACTGCATTTATTTCCACTAAAACCCAGCATTGCTACTTACCTGTTGTAACATTCTGTTCAGTAGATTGAGGTGGTGGAGTTCCTAATTTAAAAAGAAACAGATACAATGCCAAATATTTTAAACCTTGTCTTATATCATATCATATCATATCATATATCATATCATATATCACTTTTAAATATCTAATTAATGTTTTAATGACACCCAATTGTTCTCTCCTTTCTGCCCCATGCTGAGGGTCAGTCCAGCAGAATTATACAAAGGAATGGCAGGAGAAAGTGCAAATTTGTTGCTTAAAAAGATAAATTCAGGTGAATACATACCAGATGTAATGGGTGTTTCTGTGGAAGTTAGAGGTCCTAAAAAATGAAAGAAGGAAGAACAACATAAAAAAGGCTGTTTGAACACCAGAAGAGAGAAATGCATAATTCTATGGTTCTTAGTTATGACACCTAAGCCAGCAGTTATCAGATAAATGTAATGTTTAGAACCTCATTTTCATTTGGGGTTGTACTCAATGAAGCACTACATAACTCCTACCACGAGTGGAACAACTTCTGCTTGTGCAATGGAACTTTATCCTCCTCTTCCCACTGTCCACCCCCTAAATCTGTTAGCGGGGTTTCTCCAACCATCAAGAGAAGGTTTGGGTATGATACAGGCTACATTTGTGGTAATGACAGTTGTGCAAGCAAAATTAATTCTGTTTGCAGAATCATATAGTTGAATATTGCCCTAGGTACCCATATTAATTAAGTAATGAAAGAGTAATTGGGCACAGGGGATTTGCTGTTTGTGTTCTGACACCTGGTTGGTCCCTCCTTTCTACCCCATAGTGACAGCCATTACAGCAGAAATATGCCAAAGCAGTGACAGGAGGGAGGCCATGTTTGTTAAAAAGATATATATATTTTTAAAAAAGACATTATAGACATCTGTGGTGGTTGAGGGCCCTGAAAATGGAGCATAGAAAGCACAGCATTAACAGAAAGCCCATGTAAACACCAGAAGAGAAAATTTCATATGGTTCTAAGTGATGGCATCTCTGGAGGAAGCTATCGGAGTAAATCAATGTTTAGAACTCACATTGCTTAGGTCCTAGATTGAATCCCAGACTGAGCTAAGGAACCATTTTCACTTGCAGATTTAGCTTCCAAATTTTATACTTCCTGTTGTTGCTGGGTTTTTTTAAAAAAAATTATGGACGCTGCACTTAAGCAATGTGTATGTTTATGTTCCTTTCATCACCTATAAGGTCAACCTTTGCTTTGTGCCATATTACCATATTGAAGAAATGACAGAAACTGAACCCCTTTCACACATTATGGTCCCAGTATAATTCCTCAGTATATGGGGACATCAGATCATTTAGTGAATGTGATTAGCAGTACATTCAGGAAAGACCAGATACATTACTTATCCCCACCATCTGAAATGAGCTCAGGTGACTTTCTGCCACAGGATGTGCGCTGCTGCTGACAGTTCCTGATTATGGTTCTAAGGCATAAGGGTGAATCCAAGTTAATCAGCCTATCAGTGGCTATTAGGCATATTACCTGAATGGAGCCTACACCATCCTATCCTAGGGTTGCCATATTTCAAGAGGTAAAAACCCAGATACAAAAAGTTGGTGAAGTTTTTTTTTAGGACAATTGCCTGATAGCCCCTCTACCTCTCTGCCACCACTAAGCCCGAGATGCCCATGCCTGAGCTGTAGCCAGAACCTGGGCCACCCAGGCAAGAGCCTGAGCCTGAACCAGGGCTGCCTGTGCACAAAAAAACAAACCAACCCCAAATCCAGGACATTTGCTTTAAAATGTAAAATTCCCCATGAGCATATAGGGCATCCAAACGAGGGCATGTCTGGGAATTCCTAGACGTATGGTAACCCTATCATATCCAGTGTGTCACTGAATACTAGTTACTAGCATTTTATGATGCCAAATAATAATTTCTATCCCCTTTGCAGAATATTCTAATAAGTGCTCAAAGACTTGTGATCTCATGTGCTTGAGTATTTCCATATCTCTCTTTCAATTCTAGAATATACGTTTATTATTGACATTAGTTCAATGGGTTGCAGACCTCATATAGATACATATCGCAATGCAAAAAAGGAAACCATGCCAGAAAAACTCCAGCAACCTTTATAAAAATGAAATAAGATTCCCAGAATTGAACTGAAAAGAGCAGAAAAAGTCAAACCATGTTATTACAGTGTAGACACAATAACTTCAATATGTTTAATGCATATGTAGAAGAGATGCTTTAGAAATAAGCATATACAGAGTATAACTGGATGTACCTGAGCAGATGACACTGGCATCTTCCTTATGTTTGCAGTCATGGACTCCCCATCCATTATGAGAACAGTCCTCAAAAGAAGATTCATTCCCTTCACAATGTACTGCATTCAGGAGGATGCTGCCAGAGCCTTGGCTAAAGTAGGCACGTAGCGGGGCTGAAGTGGCTTCTCCGCAACCAAGTTGTTTGCACACAACCTGAGCATCCTTCAAGTCCCAATCGTCATCACAGACAGTTCCCCAGGTCCCATCATGGTAGACTTCAAGGCGACCCTGACAGCTGTTCTCTCCATTCACCAGTCTTAGGGAGAAAGGACTTGCTGATGTTTCCAAAGGAGAATTCGCTACAAAAGTTGATGAAGAACATAACAACACTATTCTTTCTTCAGTTACATATAATACTGACAACTGCATTTATTTCCACTAAAACCCAGCATCGCTACTTACCTGTTGTAACACTCTGTTCAGTAGTTTGAGGTGGTGGAGCTCCTAATTTAAAAAGAAACAGATACAATGCCAAATATTTTAAACCTTGTCTTATATCATATCACTTTTAAATATCTAATTAAGTTTTTCAAATCTGACTTTTCAGGGTTTCTTGTAACTGCGAATTGGCCTAGAAACTTTTAACTTCAAGTGTGTTGCCTTCAAATATAAGATGTTCATATTTTATCAAGTCCCCTCACATAGAATGAACAAGAAAAGTCATGTCTCAGTTTTTTGTTTCAATACAGCTCAGAAAATACAAGTTGTTATTGTTTTGCAAACCTGGTTTGAATGTAAATTATTGGCTCTTATTTTTGGCATCAGCTAAAAAGATTTTTCTTTAGACCACCCAACTGAGATATTTAGTGTTGATGAGCATTTTAATCTGTTTTCAGTTTACTGTTGATTTTAATTCTTGGAATGTTTTCAAATTATTCTAATTCATTAAAAACACACAATTACTTTATTGTTTTATATTTTTTGCTAACAACTTTGAGACATTTTATAATCAAGCAGTGTATAAATTTTAATAAATAAATAAAAATAAAGAGGCCTGATAAAAGTGTGTTTGAACTTCCCAACAGCTCTCCTTTCAAATTAATTCATTCTATGAAGCACGAACTTTTCCTATTGCTGCCCCATGAATGTGAAAACCAAGGGCAGAAGTTAAAACATGCTATTTTCCCAGAGAAGAGGGATGTACTGTAAATCTCTTTCTCTTTAAAATAATATGCTAAATAGTATTATTAATGAATTAATTAATTAAATTTGTATATTGCCCTATATCCACAGGTATACAAATAAATAGCCAGAGAGATAAAGGACGGTATAGATATAGGGTAGCCAGACCAATGAAAAAATGAAGGGTTGGAAGAAGGGAAATTGCAATATATGCTGGTGTTAGGACACCCAATTGGACTCTCCTTTCTGCCCAACATAGAGGATGATATGAGCAGTATTATGCCAAGGAATGGTAGCATGGATTAAATCTCTCTCTCTCTCTCACTCACACACACACACACACACACACACACAGCCAGGTTAATACATACCTGATGTAATAGAGGTATTTCTGTGGTGGTTATGGGTCCTATAAATGGAAATAAGAAAGCACAGCATAAAAAGAAAGTACATGCAAACATTAGAAAAAGGAAACTCATAGCTATATGCTT